>CM059283.1:3766234-3768734 GCA_030347295.1 Setipinna tenuifilis | reverse complement strand
GTGTTGTTGAGGTGAGGCTCCACCTGTGTGTTCTGCGTAAAGACGAGGCATACACACACACACACACACACACATACACACAGACACACACACACACACACACACACACACACACACACACTAAATGCTTACCTCCATCAGTGTGTTGTTGATGTGGGGCTCCACCTGTGTGTTCTGCGTGAAGACGAGGCATACACACACACACACACACACACACACACACACACACACACACACACACACACACTAAATGCTTACCTCCAGTAGTGTGTTGTTGAGGTGGGGCTCCACCTGTGTGTTCTGTGTGAAGACGAGGCATGACAGCAGGGCGGCGCTCTCCTCTGGTGCCAGAGGACTGAGTATGTTCTCAAACACACACACACACACACACACACACACACACACACACACACTAATGCCGTACCTCCAGGAGTGTGTTGTTGAGGTGTGGCTCCACCTGTGTGTTCTGCGTAAAGACGAGGCAGGACAGCAGGGCGGCGCTCTCCTCTGGGGCCAGAGGGCTCAGTGTGTTCTCAAACAGCAGCTCCGTCAGCAGCAGCTCGTGGCTGGAGATCTGGCACGCCACACGCCCCTTTAGTTGCACCGCACCGCCAGCGTCTATGTAGTTAAGGGCCTCCAGCACCTAATGTAACACACACACACACACACACACACACACACACACACACACACAATTATCAACATCATCATCCTAACATCCCAACATCACACACACGCCACCCGCCCCTTTAGTTGGACCACACTGCCAGCGCCTATGTAGTTTAGGGCCTCCAGGACCTAATATAACACACACACACACACACACACACACACACACACACACACACACACACACACACCATTATCAACATCGTCATCCTAACATCCTACCACATCACACACACCCCACCCGCCCCTCCAGCTGCGCCTCCAGGACCTAATATAATACAGACACACATCATCGTCATGATCACAGTTGTATAAAGTAGAAGTAGAAGTACTGTTTTGGATGTAATTACAACACTGGTAGTATGGTATTATGCAGTTGCAACTGCGTAGTACCGTACTACTTGTGTTGTAATTACATCCAAAACAGTACTTCTACTTCTACTTTATACAACTCTGGTCATTATCCTAACACATCACACACACGCGCCAATCGGCCCTAACACATACACACACACACACACAGGAGAAATACTTTCACCTATACACACACACACACCATCAAGAATCCCCTTTGAAAGAGAAATATGTCCTCTTATAATTATGCTGTTTACTTACACAAACACGCACACACAGACACAGACAGACACACACACACACACACATACACAGACACACAGAGGCCATCAAGAATCCCCTTTGAAAGAGAAATATGTCCTCTTATAATTATGCTGTTTACTTACACAAACACACACACACAGACACAGACAGACACACACGCACACACATACACATACACAGGGGCCATCGAGACGCCCTTTGACAGAGAAATATGTGCTCTTATAATTATGCTGTTTACTCATGCCCGTCAGGACTTGGCTGCGTTGGGCTTTGGCTGGTCAATGTGACTTTAGAGCTGATTTAGTGAGGCCTACGCTGGCACACTGGAGATGGAGGTGATGTAGCTGGTGAGGTGCCATGTAAGTGGACCAACGAACACACACACACATACACAAAGACACACACACACACACAAGTAAGCGGACAAACACACACACAGACACACACACACACAGACAGACACACAGACACACTAGTAAGCAGACAAACACAGATACACACACACACACACACACCTTAATCCTCTGGTGGTACTCAGGCAGCACACACACACACACACACACACACACACACACACCTTAATCCTCTGGTGGTACTCGGGCAGCACACACACACACACACACACACACACACACACACACACACACACACACACACACACACACACACACACACCTTAATCCTCTGGTGGTACTCTGGCAGCAGGGCTAGGGATTGGTCAGCACACACACACACACACACACACACACACACACCTTAATCCTCTGGTGGTACTCGGGCAGCACACACACACACACACACACACACACACACACACACACACACACACACACACACACACACACACCTTAATCCTCTGGTGGTACTCTGGCAGCAGGGCTAGGGATTGGTCAGCATACACACACACACACACACACACACACACAGACACACACACACACACACACACACACACACACCTTAATCCTCTGGTGGTACTCGGGCAGCAGGGCTAGGGATTGGTCAGCATACACACACACACACACACACACACACACACACACACCTTAATCCTCTGGTGGTACTCGGGCAGCAGGGCTAGGGATTGGTCAGACACCAGGAAGAGCAGCTTGTCCAGCTCCTCCTGCACACGCATACGCTCCTGAACACGTATGAACTACAGCAGGGGAAGAAGAAGGAGAAAGAGAGAAAGAAAGAGAGAGAAAAAAGACAG
>CM059283.1:3758734-3761234 GCA_030347295.1 Setipinna tenuifilis | reverse complement strand
ACAGTTCGCTAATAAGGCAGTTAGCCAGACAGACACAGTCAAACAGGTGCCTTATTGATCCTGAAGGAAACTCCAGAAAGCAAAACGCTGACTTAAAGCGCTGCTGCTGTCTCTTGTAGTGCAGACTTAGGTGTAAGTACACTACCCCAAACATACACACAGAAGAGAATAAATAAAAAAGTAAGAAAGAAAGATAGATAGAAAGAAAGAAAGAAAGAAAGATAGAAAGAAAGAAAGGACAGACAGAGAGACAGACAGACAGCCAGACAGACAGACAGACAGATAGTCAGACAGACAGCCAGACAAGACACTGACTTGAAGCGCGGCTGCTGCCTCTTGTGGTAGTTGTCGATGATCCTCTCCGGCATGACCTTCAGGGTCTTAGTCGTGATGCCGGAGATGTCCTGAGACTTCAGCTTCTGCACTGTGTGACTGCAGGGGCCTGATGGCAGACAGACAGACAAACAAACAAACAAACAAATAAATAAATTAAAAAATAAAAACACTTTGGATGAGATGTGAGGTCTCTCAGGCTGCTGTGGTTGCAGGTAGTGGTGTGGTGTGGTCTAGGCTTGTTTGGGTGTAGACGTCTGTTTTGTGTGTGTGTGTGTGTGTGTTTATACACACGTGCACATGTGTGTGTGTGTGTGTGTGTGTGTGGTCTAGGTTTGTTTGGTTGTAGACGTCTGTTTTGTATCAGGTGTGGTGTTTGTGTATGTATCATAGTCAAAGTCAAAGTCAGTTTTATTGTCAAAAAACATATGTACAGGTTGCACACACAGAATTTGAAATTGCATACACGTGTGTATGTGCGTGTGTATACACATATGTCCATGTGTGCGTGTGCCTATGTGCATGTGTATGTTTGGGTGTGTGCATGTGTGTGTGTGTATGTGTGTGCATGTGTGTGTGTGTATGTGTGTGCCTGTCTGACTGACCTTCTGGAGTGAAGAGGGTCCTGCTGTAGATGTGGGAGAGGGAGCTGGTCTTTTGTATGTGTGTGTGTGTGTGTGTGTGTGTGTGTGTGTGTGTGTGTGTGTGTGTCTGACTGACCTTCTGGAGTGAAGAGGTTCCTGCTGTAGACATGAGAGAGGGAGCTGGTCTTCTGGGCTTCACCCGTGGGCTCCTCGTTACCCTTCTCACAGATGATGAGGCTCGTGAAGGTGCGATTGACCGCATCATTAGACACCTGAGACAGAGAGAGAGGGCAGGGGGCAGAGAGAGAGAAATAGAGAGAGAGAGAGAGAGAGAGAGAGAGAGAGAGAGAGAGAGAGAGAGAGAGAGAGAGAGAGAGAGAGAAGGAGTGAGAGAGACAGAGAGAGAGACAGATAGAAAGAGACAGAGAGACAAAGAAAGACAGTGAGAGAGACAGAGTGGCAAAGAAAGACAGTGAGAGAGAGTGCAAGAAACAGAAAGAGAGACAGAGAGATAGAGAGAGAAAGAGAGAGAGAGATAGAGGGAGAGAGAGAAGGAAGAAAGGAAGGATGAAAAAGAGAGAGAATTACATAAGTGGGCTTTAAGGATTTAAAATAGTGTGAAAATACTTAAATGATGGATTTATGTTTTGTATGTACTGTTCTCACTTATAAGGTGTAGAAAGTGCTACCTATATTTTTGTAAGTATACAAAGAGAAAATTGTGTGTGTGTGTGTGTGTGTGTGTGTGTGTGTGTGTGTGCGCGTGCGTGGGTGTGCGTGCGTGTGTGTGTGTGTGTGCGTGTGCACGCTCTGACCTGTAGGATGACCCCGAGGGCGTTGAGGTGCTGGGAGTTGTTGACGATGATGACGCGTCCCACAGACAGAGCTTTGAGCCCCGTCACTGACTCCATCACTGCTTCCTGTGGGGACAGGAAGTAGAAAAGCAGCCGGACTCTTAATGACCACAGACCATTTAAATGTGCACAAAGGCATGTGTGCTCCCTAGACAGGTGAAATAAGTAAATAAAGTAAAATAAATGTTTTACAAAAGTAGGAGATTTACGCGTTAGCATTTTGCATCAGTATATTGTGTGTGTGTGAGAGAAAGAGCAAGAGAGAGAGAGAGGGTCAGTGTGTGTGTGTCTGTGTGTACGTGTGTGTGTGAGAGAGAGAGAGAGTGTGTGTGTGTGTCTGTGTAAAATGGAAAGGACAAAGCGTGCATGTGTGTATGTGTGCAGGGGTGCAACTACTCATTTCCAGGGGGGTATGCAAGAACAATTTTGCCCCCCCCCCCCAAAAAAAAAAGTTAATAAAATAAGTAAATACAATTGAATTCCTATATTCTATTACTGTAAAATGAACAACCCCTGCTACCACAACAACAACCACAAAAAAACATTTCTCCCCCTTTAAAACCACTTGTCCTCAACATTGTACGCGCTCTGTTGAAAGGGGATGCAATACATACTGGCTATTTAACCTAAACATTAATGTGACACAACACAATTTACAATTGGAGACCAGAGGAGATTTCTCTACGACTGCAAGGGAAGCTCTGCTTCCCTTAAATGTATAAAAAATGT
>CM059283.1:3748734-3753734 GCA_030347295.1 Setipinna tenuifilis | reverse complement strand
CAGACAGACAGAAATATAATGTGGTAAACTTA
The DNA here is from genome assembly GCA_030347295.1 of Setipinna tenuifilis. Taxonomy (NCBI): domain Eukaryota; kingdom Metazoa; phylum Chordata; class Actinopteri; order Clupeiformes; family Engraulidae; genus Setipinna; species Setipinna tenuifilis. The sequence goes on along the minus strand of CM059283.1, from coordinate 3,753,702 downwards.
ACAACAGACAGACAGATATAATAGTAATAACATAGTACTAGTACTACCACTACTGCTACTAATAACATTGTGTAACAACAATAATGATAAATAACCCAGACATGGTCCCTCCTGATAAAACCGGTCCAGCCCACACTCACGCCTACGGCTGCTTGCACACACTCGAGCCTCCGCTTCCACTGCGTCTAATTTCACACTCATGCTGATTCTGTGTGCTTGTGAAACTTCTACTTGCAAATGTATTCTCTCCCTCTCTCTCTCTCTCGTTCTCTCTCTTGTTCTCTCATGCTCTTTCGCTCTCTCTCTCTCCATCGCCTTCCCTCCCTCTTCCTCTATCTCTCAAGTCTATGGGTTAGTTCGTTTTGGGTCATTTTTATCATCATTTTAACAGATAAGGCAGGAATCTGTCTCTTTCTACCTCATGCGCACACACAGGCAGGCAGACAGACACACACACACACACACACACACACACACACACCACTACATATGTGAGCGTTCACTTATGGACAATACAAAATCAAACTAAAAAAAACATGCCGTATATTAGACTGAAGGCCCATGCAAAACAACCCTAATCAGCACACAGTGACGCACGTCACACAATGACACACACACACACACAATTACACACACACAAACAAATACACACACACCCGGCAAACCTAATTACACGGATCTGTGATTGCATCAGAAAGACATCAAAGGGCCCCTGCTGTCTACATATTGTGCTTTTGTCACCGTGTGCATCTGTCAGAGACAGCTGAAAACAAACAGATCTGTGACACACTCACACAACACACACACACACACACACACACACACACATACATACACACAAAAGACACACACACACACACACACACACACACACACACACACACACACACACATGCAACAAGGAGACACATCCTTCATCATCTGCCAAAACAAACACACACACACACACACACGACACACACACACACCACACACACACACCTTTCATCATCTGCCAAACACCTGGTCCTTCAGTGCACCCCTCACCTGTGTCACCTCCCCCTGGTCTATCTACCTATCCAACGCCACTGCTAGCATCACAAAGGGGGACTGACTACTGCTCGTTTATGAGTCATTTTATTGCCATTAAGAATCTTTTCATTTCCAGTATTCCCAGAATGCTGATGACTGGATTTCCCATAAAAAAAGATTAAAAGATGAAATGATGTAGATGTGCTGGCAGTGTAGAGCTACAGTAACAACAGCTGCAAGCTCTCCACACCAGTGACTCAGTATAATAGCTACAGACACACAGACACAGACAACCCACTCAGTATAATAGCTACAGACATACAAGAGACGTAAGGACTGACCTATAGCATTGTTATAGAAATAAAAATGACCAGTAATGGACTTAAGAGGTTTTCTCCTGGCCACCACTGAGCTACTTACCAGGCAGAAGGTTCCTGAAGCCGGTGCCGTCGTGCTTGCGGATGGAGTCGAACACCACTGTCCTGGCCGGCATGTTCACCCCCATGGCAAACGTCTCTGTAGCAAACAGAACCTGTGTGTAGTGTGTGTGTGTGTGTGTGTGTGTAGTGTGTGTGTGGTGTGTGTGTATTTGTGTTAATGTTTGTGTGTGAGCAAGTGTGTAAATGAGTGAGCGAGCGAGTGAGCGAGTGAATGTGTATAAGTGTGTGAATGAGTGAGCGAGTGAGTGAGTGAGTGAGTGAGTATAAGAGGGCGAGTGGGTGAGTGAGAGTATTTTGGTTAGATTTAATAATGAAATAAGCTCACTGTACTGATCATTTAAGCTCAGAGCACACATCTGCAGGTGTGTCCCACCTTGACGAGGCCGCGTGAGAAGAGCATCTCGATGACCTCCTTGAGGATGGGCAGGATGCCGCTGTGGTGCACACCGATGCCCCTCTTCAGCAGGTCCCTCATCTGCAGGATCTACAACACAAAACATCCACAGCAGGGGGGTCAGTGGTCCGGCCAGGTAAAGCCAATGAATATAGACAGCCATTGGTTGAAGCCAATGAATATAGACAGTCATTGGTTGAAGCCAATGGATATGAACAGTCATTGGTTGAAGCCAATGAATATAGACAGTCATTGGTTTAAGTCAATGAATATAGACAGTCATTGGTTGAAGTCAATGAATATAGACAGTCATTGGTTGAAGCCAATGAATATAGACAGTCATTGGTTGAAGCCAATGAATACAGACAGCCATTGGTTGAAGCCAATGGATATGGATAGTCACTGGTTGAAGCCAATGAATATAGACAGCCATTGGTTGAAGCCAATGAATACAGACAGCCATTGGTTGAAGCCAATGAATACAGACAGCCATTGGTTGAAGCCAATGAATATACACAGCCATTGGTTGAAGCCAATGAATATACACAGCCATTGGTTGAAGCCTTAATATTTTTTGGGTAAACCAAGATGGCTGCCAGTCACGTGACTCATGTCAGCCATCTTAGTACACCTAAAAGTGAATCGATAAGCCCCTCCCCCTGGCTTCATTTTCAATAGCTAGCATAGACTGCTCTCACCACCTCCAGTTATACTACCCCCATGCTCTACAGCTTAGCCAAGTCCACAGCATCGCTAAGTGCACAGCATAGCCAAGACTAATAATTCTGGCGCCGAACACACATAAGCCAGAGATGACCACTCAGGAGAACACATGCTTATTCCAGAACACTGAAACATTCCAGATGCATTTTAGAACTCAACAATAAATAAATAGATAAATAAATAGACTGTGAAACACTATAACAGCAACCTGTACAAAAACAATTGTTAGTAACTATTATTTTTCGCAATTATTAATATTTATTGATAATTATTTTAGTCGTGACCAGGCTACCCCTCCACACACCCCTCCCCCTCCCTAACAATTGTTAGTAATTATTATTTTATTATTATTACTATTATTATTATTTTAGTAATTATTATTATTTTAACTCCAGTCTTGACCAGGCTACCCCTCCACACACCCCTCCCCCTCCCTACCTGTTATTTTTAGTAATTATTAATAATAATTCATATTTATTAATAACTATCTTAGTAATAATATTTTTTTATTCCAGTCGTGACCAGGCTACCCCTCCACACACCCCTCCCCCTTCCTACCTGTGGCAGCTGCCGGTCGGCCCCCCTGAGTCTGCTCAGGCTCTTCTGGAAGAAGGAGTGCACCTCACTCTTCTCCGTGGCGCTCGTCAGGTCCAGCGTGCCCAGCGAGCGGGCGTTATCGTCGCAGCGCGTCCGCGAGAAGGTGAATGCCACCACGGGCGTCTGTTGCCGCTGGGACAGGAAGTTGAGGAGCGTCAGCCACACGGCCTTGTCCTGTGACACAGACAGAGAGATAGACAGGCAGAGAGACAGACAGACAGAGAGACAGACAGAGAGAGAGACAGGCAGACAGACAGGCAGACAAACAGACAGACAGGCGGACAGGCAGAGAGACAGAGAGACAGACAGACAGACAGACAGACAGACAGACAGACAGGCAGACAGGCAGACAGACACAGACAGACAGACAGACAGACAGACAGACAGGAGGGCGAAATGACAACAGTGTTTACTAGAATTCAGAAGGTTGGGTGTACACAAACACACTGAGGAAGGCAGAACAACTCCCAACCCCAACTGCACTTTACGACGCCCCCCCCCCCCCCCCTCCCCTCCCCCTCATCACCCATTCTACCCTTCGTCAGGTACCCATCCCCAAACTGCATTCTACGAACTTTACCCCCTCTCCCCATGCACAGTTTTAGACTAACAACGACTAATTTCACTGCATGTCCTACTCTACCCAGTATGTCTATGCATGTGACAATAAACCATCCTTGTATCCTTGTGTGAATGAATGTTGGATACGCATAGTGTGGCCTTCTTTTCCTGTCTTTTAAATGTCTTGATGTTTGGCCAGCACTCTTACAGGAAGTAGAAGTTATCTGAGTAAAGCCTGCTCCTACCCTCCTTTGAACACAGTGTACAATAGCAATATTGTTTTGGCACAGTATACCTGGCAGCAAGAACCATGTTTGTATAACAATATGATTTTTCTTTCTTTCTGATACACGTCTAGTCTGAGAACATTGCTCCCTAAGTCTTTCATATGGCACAATATGTTATTCCTCTGGTGATCCCATGTCAAATAAAATCAAGAACGTCGAGGGGAATCAAACCAAGTCTAACGATTAGATTTGATTACACCACCCTCAGGAGGGGATAGTATAATGTCATTGCGGATAAATGATCTTACATCATTTCACATGACAACAAACAAATAAACAACCACCAAATTAAAGGGTTGGGGGAGGGTGAGCATGACAATCTTCTACATATGCGTCTTAGCTATTTGATATTGCACACTTGTTTGTATTTATTGTTGCTTCACTATCTGCCCAGTGACTACAGGTAGGAAAAAAGCAAAGTCAGCAGAATACAGTACAAAACATCTCTCCTTAAGATTAATGTCCTTCTACACAGTCTCTGTCAAAATAAAGTCAAAGTCAAAGTGAAAAGTCAAAGTGAGGTTGACCTGGTTGGGTGTGGTGTTCTGAGAGGTGTTCTTGGTGCCAAAAGACTGTGCGTGCTTGCTCGTCCTCTCCTTTTTGGCATCCACGGCTGCGTAATACCTTTAGACACACACACAGGAAGTAATGTTGACATCTTGATGTTTTTTCTGACTCCTGTGTGTGTCTTCTTTGACACATATGTTGGGCTTTTGTAATTTTGTAATTTCATATGCTAGAGAAGTTCATGTGTAAAAACTTAAAAACCTGCTATAAACACTGTAATACAAGCTGTTCACTCATGTGTATCGTTTCTATACCCGTCCCTATTAAATAAACCAAACCATAGATAGATAGATACATAGATATATTGACAGATTGATTGATTGATTCATAAATACATACATACATAAACATTACAGACTATTTGACCATGCCGATACATTAAATAAAA
>CM059283.1:3716234-3743734 GCA_030347295.1 Setipinna tenuifilis | reverse complement strand
ATCAGGTTCACCTCCCCTTTACTTCCTGCTTTGGCATCTGCAGATACAGCAGTGACATCACGGTATCAGTGTGTGCAGCAGAGTTTCAGGGGTGTGAGGGACACGAATGAAGCAGTTAGAGACTAACAAAACTAACAGCCACTAAACCAACCCTCTCCCTGGGTGCCTCATGCTTGTACAATTCTGCCTGTGTAGGGAGTATGTGTGTCTGTAGTATCCCTGCTCTGGGAAACTTACTTAAAATACATGCATCACTTTGTATGTATGAAGGTGGTCTGCTTACTCTGTGTTCCTCTACACCTCTGTTGGCTTATGTCCTCCTTTTTGTAAGTCACTTTGGAAAAAAGCGTCTGCTAAGTGTAATGTAATGTATTGTATTGTAATGTAATGCTATACCTTTTGCACTGAAGTCCATTCCAGCTTTTAGTCCAGGGGGCACTGTGAGCAAATCTAGCAAGCAGAGAAAAGACACTCATTACAACTGGAAGTGTGTGTGTGTGTGTGTGTGTGTGTGTGTGTGTGTGTGTGTGTGTGTGTGTGAGACAGTTTTGTTTTGTGCTAAACATCCACATGTCACTGAGGTGGAGATGCAGCTACCGTTCTCAAAGTCGATGTCCTCCTCCAGCTCTGACTTCTTCTTTATCTGCTCCAGAGTCAGCTCCTCCATGAAAGCTGAGGGAAAGGAGGATTGTGGGATAGAGGAGGATTGTGGGATAGGGGAATGATTAAAAAGAGACACAATGAGGAGTAAAGATTAAGTATTAAGGACGGGACTTTGACAGAGACAGCTGTTGTCTGTACATAGTACATGGCTATTCGAACCTTCCGGAATGTTCCTTTGAATACTCCTCTCATTGAGGTTAAGTTAGCATGTCTCACTGACGTGTATAGGCAATGACTGCTGGCATTGAGGTTAAGTTAGCGCGTTAAGAGTGAGTTAGCATGTCTGATTGATATCTATGGGCAATGAGTGCTAGCGTTAAGGGGGTGTTAGCGTGTCTGATCCCCGCCCCTGGTTCTGACTTAGGAAGAGAGATACAGGGCAATGCCTTAATAAACGAGCAGACATGGGGTACATCCGCGTTAGACTGTTTCTGAAAGCAGCATAGTAGCAGCAAAGAAAGTTGGCATGTTTTTGCCTGTCATCCATTACTACTCTGTGGTGTTGAGGCTTGGGGAAACTGTGACAGATCACAAATGGAGCCAGGAATGGAGCCATTTTAAAATGGCAGAACACAACAGACGATGTGGGTGTGTGTGTGTGTGTGTGTGTGTGTGTGTGTGTGTGTGTGTGTGTGTGTGTGTGTGTGTGTGTGTGTGTGTGTGTATGTATGTGTGTATGTGTGTGTTTGGAAAGAAATTGTTTTAGGTCCTGAAATGGTAAAAAAAAACAGAGTGGTGTAAACATAGACACAGCCTGCCAAAGAAAACAACTGAAAATAGCAGTGAAGCTACAATTTACTTCTGAAACAGTTAAAAACGCCCTGATCTGTATATAGCCATAGCCTGGCAAAGGAAAGACCCAGAAACACTGGTGGCTGTGTGTGTGTGTGTGTGAATGTGTGTGTGTGTGTGTGTGTGTGTGTGTGTGAATACTGGTGGATGTCCCAGAGTCCTACCTGGCAGGAAGGGGTAGTTAGTGTTGCTCCCTCTCAGGCTCTCCGAGGGGGGGCCTGGAGCCCTCTGCAGCGAGAGAGAGTTCTTGGCCGACAGCCCCGTGTTCTCCAGAGGAACCTGCAGAAACAGGAGAGAGAGAGAGAGAGAGAGAGAGAGAGAGAGAGAGAGAGAGAGTGTGTGTGTGTGTGTGTGTGTGTGTGTGTGTGAGTGAGAGATAGAGAACTCGGCTTTTAGTTTAAGGGGGTTTTCCTTCCCAGGTCTTTCGTGTAAATTAGTAACTGCACTAAGCCTACATTTCTGTTCACCCCAAAACATTTCCTAATTAATTATTCCTTCTAGTCATTAAATGTAAACATTTTCGAGTGAGAGTTTGATATCTAACTTTCTAGTGTGAAAGTGTCCGTCAGTCTGTACCTCTGTGAAGTCCAGCAGCATTCCTGTGGTTGGATCTCTCACCACAGACAGGCCAGAGTGCAGGGGCGTGGGCAAACAGTGGAGAAGGGAATCAAAGTTCTTCTCTCTTTTGGTCACCCTAATATCCCAGAGTCCGACAGAGGAAGAGGGTGTTAACAAGATCATTACATTACACTATTATTACACAAGTATACCATCATGTCATCCACACTAAACGGTGTGTACAGTGAAAGGCACGCACTTGAGAAACTTCTCGAAAGCAGCATCTGTGTCATGGATTGGTAGCCATGCTGGGTCGCTAAGGAAACGCTTCTCCACCTCTCTCTGCAAGTCCACACTGAACGGAGGCAGACCGTGCGGCAACTGGGGCAGACAAGCGACATAGGAATGTAATAAATCTCATAAATAATCATAGATTATACCCTTGCCGTTCGCTCTAGTATACGTTATTAAAAATTATATTTACAGAACAAATGAAGATACAGAAATGACGACAAAGTGCTTTTGGCGATAGTTTGAGGTACATGAATATCTTAAAATGTATATTTACAGAACAAATTAAGATACAGAAATGACGGCAAGCTATTTTTAGCGATAGTCGGAGGTACATGAATAGCTTACTGTGGTCAATGGATGCAGGGGCTGATGAGAAGGGAGAGGGTGGGTGATGAGCTCAAATCTTCCAGAGCATCCCACCTCAAGCAGAGACAGAGGCAAATCTGCAGGCCCCGGAGGAGGCAATTCTGAAGGAAAATGACGATAAGCAGACCACACACATTAATAATAATAATACAAAAAAATATGCAGATGAGATGCTACAGTTGCAAGTCATGTTGTGATTTATCAGTGTTGGATGTCAATATTTCATTGTGGAGTTTTCATTCTGTAACAACACATTGCTAATAATCATTAGAAAGGTAAGTGTATCGGTTTTTCTATGTTGTCATAGAGGCATGTTACAGCTCCAAGACCCATACAAGTTAAATATACAATGTTACATTCATGTTAGCCACCTGCTACCTAGCAAGCTAGTAACTAAGAAATAGAAAATGCATTCAAGCATGACAGAGATGACATTGTCGTTTTTAACAAAATGAAAAGTAGATTAAAGCCCTTGCGTTAACAAAATTACTCACCTATTCTTTCCATATTTTGTTTGATGCACCTGACTGTTTTCAATGAACTTCACAAAGTTGCAGTGTTCAGATTCACTAGTGCGCGTCAGTTCGAGTCGGAAGTAAAGTATCTTGGGCGGAAGTTAGAGAATCGTATATTTAATTTAAGTTACCTAAGCATTTTGAGACATATTTATACGAAATGGGATCTTGGTGTGTTTCCAATTGTCTATATCTAGTTGTGGTATTTAAAATAAAACTTTAAGAACTGTTAAATTCACAATGTATTGATTGTTTTGCCACCTTGTCTCACACATCGACAGCTATGACATCATTTTCCTGCGCCTGTGTTTTTGTGAGAGTCGCTAGTCGATGGGAGGCATCAACATTTCTTGGAACTAAAAAGGTCTGCTTATATGTTATTTGCTACTTATTTTGAATCATTTTCACAATAAATATAATATAAACTCTACATGTTGTCCATTTAATAGGAAAAGAGTAAAGTGGGGCGGTTAATGTCTAATGTAGAATCTTGGATTCATTAGCTTCATTGAATCGATTAGATAACGTTAGCAGGTATTCTGGTAGCGAACATTAGATGACCAACGTGTTTGTTAGCGTACCACATGTAACAGATTAACTCTGTGGGTGAGTTTTAACATTGATGATATTCTCTTATAGGTTAAAACGCCGTGACCAAAATGGTCGTCTTTCCAAGTGCTCTAACGGAGGAGGAAGAGACTTTGCAAAAGAAGTATGCCAAATTGAAAAAGAAGGTAAGACGTTGCTATAAAACTGTTTGACAATGACTGCAATCATAGTGACTTTTTGTGTATGCACACTGTACTGCATCATCAACGTACTGTCGTCGTAATGTGTCCTTTCACATGCTCTTTCTTTCAGAAAAAGGCCCTATTGGCTTTGAAGAAACAGAGCTCCACTAATCAGACCAATCAAACTGGACTGAAAAGAAGTGAGTACAAACACTCCGTCAGTAGATGAAGATGCTGCTACTGAAGAGATCTCTATGTGTGTTTGAACTACTGTCTGCCTTCTCTCTCTCTCACTCTCTCTCTCTCTCTCTCTCTCTCTCTCTCTTAACAAGGCATGTTGGATGTAGCTGTGTTAAGAGACTGACATTGGTCCAATAAAGGGCTTTTAAAATCTGAAATCCCCCCCCCCTCTCTCTCCCTCCCTCTCTCTCTCTCTCTCTCTCTCTCTCTCTCTCTCTCTCTCTCTCCCTCTCCTCAGCTCTGTCAGACCAGCCTGTCCTGGACTCTGCATCTGCTACGGAACAGGCGAAGAAGCTGATTAAGTCTGGGGCCATCAGTGCGATCAAGTCCGAGAATAAGAACTCTGGTTTCAAGCGCTCAAGGACACTGGAGTGCAAACTCAAAGTGAGGATGAAATGAAAGACTGGTTTTTGCACGGGTTGATTTCATACCAATTGTCAACTACTTTTTTTTGCCACTAACAGTAAATGTATTGCATGTTGTGCTGTCTTGTGTGCTGAATAGAGAACTAGTCAGTGGAGTACAGATTTCTTCCTGCATTTCTCTAGATCATTTTGCATAGGTTTAAATTCGTACCCAAACGTCAGCTGCAGTTTACATGCGATTGTGATTTGTTTTAGGACCCAGAGAAAGGTCCAGTCCCAGCCTTCCAGCCATTTCAAAGAAGCGTCTCCACGGATGATGAGCCAGAGGTATCTCACCTGGTTATTCTAAGATGTAAATTATACAACCACACACACCCACACACTCTCACCACCACATGACACACACATACACACTCACACACACTCTCACCAACTACCAACAATCTAACTAGTGCCCATCACCAACTAGACAGAGCACACCCCCTGTAGGGTAAAGAGGGATAGTCACAAAAGAGTTATCAGCATTACCACAGTTTCAAGCTATTTAAAAACTCCATACTGAGATTTTGTAACACTCTCTAAACTATTGTTTGAAATGTCATTATTATTTTTTACAAATGTAACCATTTAGATTAAGTGAAGTATCAATATTCATAATGTAATTAAGAAATAAATGATTGAAATTCAATATACTGCAGCACTTAAAACACTCACTGTGTGCTCAATTTGAAATACATCGTCGTCAGGAGCGGCGTTATGGTCATTTGTGTGGAAAAAAATGAAGTCTTCTGACCCTTCTCACTATTCATTTTCTTCTTCCAGTCCAAAAGGGCACACAGAAAATCTCTGTATGAGTGGTAAGTATTTGGCTCAATTTTGACAACTGTTATTGAAATAATTTTGACACTAATTTCACACCTTAATTTCACATACTTGCTCTTCTTTTCAGTTTTGTCCCGAGTGACCGTTCCCGTGACGAAGAGGAGGGAGGTGGCGGTGGAGGCGGTGGAGGTGGAGGTGGAGGTGGAGGTGGAGGCGGAGGCGGAGGCGGCGGTGGGGGTGGGAGTGGGGGTGGGGGTGGGGGTGGGGGTGGGCCTGGTGGTGGGCCTGGTGGTGGGATGCCTGTCCCCAACCGGGATGCTGATCGTGAGCCAGACCGAGAACTGGAGCGAGACCGGGAGAGAGACCGAGAGCGGGAACGAGAGCGTGAGCGGGACAGAGAGAGGGACCGGGAGAGGGAGAGGGACAAAGACAGAGAGCGGGACAGAGGCCGCGGGGAGCGTGGCGATCGAGAGCGGGAACGTGACCGAGAGCGCGAACGGGACAGGAGTCGAGAGAGGGACCGGGGGGAGCGTGACCGCGACAGAGACCGCGAGAGAGACCGCGAACGGGACAGAGAGAGGGATCGAGACAGGGACAGGGACGGACCATTCAGACGTAAGTACCCCCCCCCCCCCTTGGTGCGTGTAATGAAGCAACATCACTAGGGTTAAGAATCCTAATTCACCAATTTCACTGTATGTCCTACTCGACCCAGTATGTGTATGCATGTGACAATAAACCATCCTTGTATCCTTTACTCTCCCCTCCCCATGCACAGTTTTAGACAAACAATCACCAATTTCACTGCATGTCCTACCCTACCCAGTATGTGTATGCATGTGACAATAAACCATCCTTGTAAGGGATGTGCTCTGTCTGACTGCCATTCCAGTGAGCCTGGTTCTTTGATGTTGTGGTCAGAGTGCATGTTTGGTATCCCAGAGACCTGGGTTTGAAGCCAGATGGGATGACTTCTCTTTCCCTTTGCTACAGTAATGAACTGTAATCAAAATGAAAATTCAGATTGTTGCAATTGTCAGTAGTTGTACTGTATGACTTGTTTTGTAGAACCCATGACAAAATCAGTGTGTTAGATTTTAATTTTACACATATGAGCTAGTGAGAGTTATTTGATGTGTGCACTTCTCCACTTTTAAATATCTTTGCGCTTATTATAATGGAATGCAAGATGGTTTTCCAATTCTACACATAGTTGCCAGGTAACCTAAGCAGACAATAACAAAACACAGTGTTCTGTTACAGTGGAAGGAAGCTTCATGCCTCTGCGCATGATTGAGGGAGTTTTTTTTAAGTATTTCTGTGTTTGCGGTTGACCTGTTTTGTTTTGTTTTGTTTTGTTTAGGCTCTGACTCGTACCCCGAGCGGAGAGGGGCGCGGAAGGGCAACACGGTGTACGTGTACGGCACAGGCCTGGTGGAGGACAACCTGCGCTCCGCCTTCTCCCCCCACGGCACCATCATCGACCTGTCCATGGACTCCCCACGCAAGTACGTCCACACACACACACACACACACACACACATAGGTACAGGGATTAAAGTTCTCCGGCCCCATGCCGGATTTCCGGCTTGTAGTGATTGCCCGTGGATTTAAAAAAATAATAAATCGAAAATAAATTGACGGCAATTAAAAAAAAATGACCGTCGAAATCCCTCTTGTGTTTGTCAGCCAATGGTAGTAAAGGAGCGCTCTGAAACTGACAGTATTAGCCAATCAGAAGAAGAATGGGGCGGGTCTAAGGAAAGCCTTTACCCCCCTCCTCTCATTTCTTCCTTGCTTCGATGCGGTGCAGTGCTGAAGATCGACACGGAAAGTCACCTCGCGCCGTTACGGCTCCATTCAACGGAGAGAGGGTAAAAAGTAAAAAAAATAAAATAAATGAACTTTTGTGTTTGGAGAGAAGGGCGAGGGAGAGAGAGAGAGAAAACGGAATTGCATGGTGGCGTGGGCAAAATGCAGTTCGTGAACTCTGGGGCAGATGTGACGACCCTAGAGAAAGGTGTTAAAAATAAATGGCGCTGGGCATGGCTGGAGGATACGGGGCGAGATGGCAAGCCATTTAGAAATTGGTGCAAGAAGTTGGGCATACCAGGCGCTTGCTACTGCACGCTATGTTCCAGGAAGATAATTTACGGATCCAGTGGCAAAAAGGTGCTACGTATACACGAATTAGACCTTGGCCATCAAGCTGCTGTCCGTGCGGTCCCACACACCACACGCTTGCCGGGAGCTACGGCAACAGCTGCTGTGCCAACATCAATAACTGACCGAGTGTGCGAATTAAAAATAAGGGTGTGTGCTTTCCTCGCAGAACACGACCTGTCATTCACCCTTGCTCAACCCCTGGTCGACCTATGCAAAAAGGTTGCGGGAGACAAAGCGGCTCTCAGTAGAATGTCAATGTCAAATCAACTTTTAATGCTCTCTAAATGCCATACTGAATTTCATCTACCTTTGTAACAGTTCACCTTGTGACTGTAGGTTAATTTATTACTTGTTAAGGACAACGCTGAGCACCAAAACTGGATATCAAAAGAAATGTGGTACATACAGGTGGTAGATATAGTAGATGCACTTTTGCCATTTTCTGGCCGTTTTTGGTATTGGATTTTCAAAAGTCAAATTTAATTTTCCATTCATGCAATCTCTGATCCCATGCCCCCACAAACCCCCTGGTATGGCTTGAAAATAAACACACAATCCAAAACACGTGCACACACACACACACACACACACACACACACATATATACATATATAAATAAATATATATATTAGTTTCTTGCCTGTGTCGACAAAGTTCAGGCTCAGGATTTTTTTTTGCTTTAATCCCTGTAGGTACCATAGCGCTGTTTCTCAAAGTGTGGAGTGCAGACTGGCAGGACTTTTACTTTCTCAAGCCGGTTTGTCCGCCTCTAACCCAGTTGATTTTACTTATTACCATGGACTCCCCACGCAAATATGTCCACAGCGCTGTTTCTCAAATTGTGGTTCGTGGGCAGAGGTGGACAAATCGGCTGAGAAAGTAAAAGTTCTGCCAGATATTCCTTCTGCCTGTGCTCCTAACACAGGTGATGATTTCACTAATTATCTCATCCACCTGGCCAAATAGGTGTGCTAATTGTGATCAGCTGGTTCAGTAAATTGGATGGGACAAATACAGTATGTTGCAAGACTTTCAATTTCTGAACCTGGAATGTTCGCCGGACCACTGGTGGTCCTTGAGAAATCCCAAATGGTCCGCCTATGACACGTAACTGCTTTGCATATATGGAAAAATAATTTCAATAATTTCCCCACTTTTGTGTTGTCAATGAAGAAAAGCTTTCTAAATTTAGCTTTGCAGAAAATTAGATTAGGAAGAAATATTTTTGCCACCAAGAGTCAAGTTGTGGGTCAATTCGTTGTGCTCTCTTGTGTCTTAAGTGTAAGTGTATGCACTGAACGGTAAACTAGTTCATGGAATACAGAGCAACTATTTCTCAGAATAATATAATAAATAAATAAATAAATAAATAGTCCTTTCTGCATTTCTGCAGCTGTGCTTTTATCACCTTTGAGAAGATGGAGTCAGCTGACCAGGCAGTCGCAGAGGTAAGTGATGCAGCAACAGCACTTCTGTGCTCAGTCCAGACTGCCAGACCTGTCTGCCTCTTTTAAAGGAATCCAGTTTCTGGACATGATTTTTTTTTCCATTTTTAAATGGTAGTATTTTCTTCATCCTGTCTATGTACGGCCTGTACACCTGCCTGCTAAGTGTTTTATTTGCCTCAGTCAGTCTGTGAAGCACTCTGCCAACTCTCTGCTGCTATTTTTAAATCCTGCTATACAAAAACAAGCTGACTTGACGTCGTCTTATGTGTTTCAGCTGAATGGTACTACGGTTGGAGACGTTCCCATCAAAGTCAGCATCGCCAGGAAGCAGCCCATGTTGGAGGCAGCGACGGGGAAGTCTGTCTGGGCTTCTCTGGGTAGGTGTCCACTCAGTGGCTATGTCCAAAACGCAAAGCTAGTGACTTTCCTGCCTTCACTGTCAGAATGGATATTTTGTGCGTCGATGGCTACGTCCAAAACGCAAAGCTAGTGACTTGCTGCCTTCCTGCCTTCACTGTCTAACAAGTCATGCACCTTACAGTAAGCAAGCATCACTGTGCCGATTAAGATTTTTTTTTTCTGAGAGCCTGGTTAGACAGCAACACAGAATGCTGTTGGCTATGGAAGCATCTATAGGTGTCCAGTCATTAGCTATGTCCAAAGTGCAAAGCTAGTGATTTACTGCCTTCACTGTCACGAACCTTAAGCAGGCATTGAGGTGCCGATTAAAACCTTTTTTTTTTTTCGGACAGCCTGGTTAGACAGCAACACAGAATGGGTAGGTGTCCAGCCAGTGGCTATGTCCAAAACAGAAAGCTAGTGACTTTTCTGCCTTCACTGTCTAACAAGTCACACACCTTACAGTAAGCAGGCATCAAGGTGCCGATTTAAACATTTTTTTGGACGGCCTGGTTAGACAGCAACACAGAATGCTGTTGCCTATGGAAGCATCTATAGGTGTCTAGTCATTAGCTATGTCCAAAACGCAAAGCTAGTGACTTTCCTGCCTTCATTGTCAAACAAGTCATGCACCTTCAGGTGCCGATTAAAACCTTCGTTTCGGACAGCCTGGTTAGACAGCAACACAGAACGCTGCTACAAGGATGCAAGGATGATTTATTGTGGGTAGAGTAGGACATGCAGTAAAATTGGTGATCAGTTAGTCTAAAGCTGTACATTGGGAGGGCCAGCCTTGTTAAGACAGCAACACAGAATGGGTAGGTGTCCAGTCAGTGGCTACGTCCAAAACGCAAAGCTAGTGACTTGCTGCCTTGCTGCCTTCACTGTCTAACAAGTCGCACACCTTACAGTAAGCAGGCATCACTGTGCCCATTAAGACTTTTTTTTTGGACAGCCTGGTTAGACGGCAACACAGAATGCTGTTGCCTGTGGAAGCATCTACTGTATGTTTCCTTCAAATTTGGGCAAAACGAAGGTACCTTCGAAGGGAGGACTTTATGCATTTCTTCGATTCGGACAGCCTGGATGCCTTGCTGCCACCAAACGCTCTCTTTGAAGGCAGCATTTTTTTCCGTTTCGGACACAGCCAATCACTATGAAAACATGCATTATTTTTGCATAAGTGTCTGCGAAAGTTCTCATTCATGCTGGTCACAGAAGCCATCAGTGCTAAGTTGCAGACAGCTGGACTTTGTTTTGTTTTATTAATGTAAATAAAACTCCAGTTGCCTTAAAATGACTACTGTTGGTTATCCAGGAAAGTGTTGGTTATCCAGGAATGTAACTGTGTCGGTGGATTTTACATATATATATATATTTTTTTTTTATCTAAGTAAAAGTCCAGTTGCTTACAACTTAGCACTTAGGACTATTGCAGAAACTGTTGGTTATCCAGGAAAGTAACTGTGCATTGCTTTCTCTGCCCAGAAAATATGCATCATTCTTGCACAAGTGTCTGCTAATGTTCTCATTTATGCAGACCATAGAAGTCACAAGTGCATTTTCTTTATCTAAATAGTAGTCCAGTTACTTACAACTTAGCACTTACAGTATGCCTACTCTTGCATAAACTGTTGGGTAACTGTGCATTGCTTTCTCTGTCCACAGCTGTGCAGAACAGTGCGAAGGGCTCCTACAGAGACAAGAGGAACCAAGTGGTGTACAGCGAAGACTTCCTTCACTAGAAAACTGTCAGCTTCACTAGAGTTGCCTAGTACTGTTTTTAGTGTACTCTGGGACATGACATACATACATTAGACACCTGTGTGATGGAAGGTAGAGGTGGGGATGAGTTTTTTTGTACAGATGCATGTGGAGATGTGTAGAGTCACCTCTGCAAAGATGCTTTGCTTTGCTCATGTTGACAGCAGCCTTTTTGTTTTCTGTGGCGTTCAATAAAGACTGTCAATACATTTTTCCACACAGGAGTTCATGCAGGGTGATGTGAAGTTTTAATGCCTTTCTCTGTGTTGTGTATACTCGTACAGCCATTACTGTACTTTGTGCAAGCGTGGCATCTCTATATAAACACTAAACCAAAATCAAAGCCAAGGTCAAGCGGGGGTATCAGTAAGTGACCTGTGTATGCATTTTTATGACACTAAATGTTCAAAAAGGCTGTTACATAATATGAATGAATATTACATAATTACATAATATTCCCATTGAGCTGACCATTACTGCATTACATAAGAACCATTGTCAGCACTGATGCACAGTGTGTGTTAATCAATGTGTTGTTACATATGACAACACATCTTAATGGAAAACTTTTTTTTTCCTGTTTTGCTTAACAGTGTTAAATAGACATTTATCGGCTTGACCTAAAAAAAACAGCTCTGCGTGGGTATAACCACTGTAAACACTAACATTCGTGTCTGCTGGTCAACCTAAATGTATGGCAATCTACACAAATGCATGCCAATGAAGCATTTCCCAATCGTTGCCCCCTAGGGCTGGGTTAGAGTTTGGCGCAAACACAAAAATACTGCATCATTCATTCACATAAAACTTCTTTCAAAAAAAGGAATTCAGTAAAGCACCTGCAGTTCAATTCCAGGGTCTGTCCCATGCAACGTGCACAACCGCTTTACACCTTAAAGTTCAATCCCAGGGGGGCTGTCCCTGTAGGTGGGTCAGTGTAAGCCACTTTGTATAAGGGTCACGGCTGAACGAATGGCATGGTTATGTAATGTATGGAAGTGAGGGTGCGCACATCCACAATTAAAATAATCCAGGTGCTGGACAATTATGGCAGATAATGAGAAAGTGGTCTGCACACTGGGCATGCTCCAAAAATATATTATAATATATATTATGTATATGCTATATGTTACATGTAATAATTATTACATTACTTGACACAGGCAATGTTGCAGTTCTCCTGCAGGATCTTCCTCACGTTATGTAATGTAACAATCAGTAACGCTAAAAAAAGCCCAAAAAGCCAAGCTCAAAGCTGAGTGGTAGCTTGGGCAGATAAGCAGTTAAATATTCAATCACCAGTCGGTAATCTTTTGACACATGACTTGTTTATTGATATGCCACACAGTTACACGGAAAGAGAAGCCTGCCACCCTAGGCCACTGTATCTTAAACACACCCACCCGCCACTGGTTTGGACAATTAGCCCATGTGCCATGCATGTCCCCTAAAGTCAGACAACTGGGTATTACCTTTCTGGTTTCCATGCAGACGATTTAATGAACTACACACACACACACACACACACACACGCACACACATACACATACACACGATAATAACCCAATTGTGTGACTGTGGAGGAGACAAATGGCAAATGAGCTTATTTCCCAAAATAGTGACACATTCCTTCAATCCTACTCCTCTGAGCCCCCTCCTGCTGTTCTCCATCTCTCCATAGCGCTCTTGATTGATTCAACACATGGTTTAGTTGGTCAGACTCAGGACCACTTTAACTTGCACTGATGTCTGGAACAGAGAGAGGATAGGCAACACTTGGAGACTTAAATTGTTGTCTCATATTGGGAGCTACATCCTTCGAAGGCTACATTCGTGGGCACAGTACACCCAAACATGGGAAACGCCTGTCCCGTTTCTATTAAATGCTTCGCATATTGTGAGAAATGAAGGGTCCCTTGGTTAGGTGTGTTCTTGTAAGGATGCACACAGAGTCTGTCTAACATATTCAGTCAGCCTTTCAGCAGTAAGGCAGAGTGCTGAAACACAAAAATACTCGCCTGCCAATAGATGCATGCCAATGAAGCATTTCCCCTTGTTGACTCCTATGGCTGGGTCAGAGTTAGGTGCTACCACGGAGCGCAGACACAGAAATACTGCAGCATCCATTCATCGATCTAAACTTCTTTCAAAATAAAAAAAGGGTCTTTAATGAAGCAGGTTGTGTAAATGTCATTTCAGTCAACATACAGTGCACATACCTCAGATGCTGTTTTGATTTCTCTGTTCCACTGTGTGCTCCTTTGCTCTGCTTACTTATACAGTGTACGATACAGTGTGCGGGATTAACAAACATTTCAGATCTACCCACATCTTTTTGAAATGGGACGGCCCAATTTGTATTGAGTGTATGTCTGATTGTATTGCCTGTTAAGTTTGATAAAGGCAATAAAGTAAAAAAAAAAAAAAAAAGAAAGAAATGGGACGGCCCAGTGAGGCTATTTTGATGCCTTTGGCCCGCGAGACAGTGTAGCCTTTGAAGTATGCGGCCCTCGAAATGGGACACAGGTCAGGTCACAGAAGTAGGATTGAGAATCACTGCCCTAACCCAAACGGCCCAGTATTACTGACCACTGTTAAAACTCCCTCTACTGACCACATATTTACATCTTTACATTCTACACACCCCCCACCCTCCTCCTCTGGGTTTGAATAAACAGCATCTGGTTCAACACACACTACTGCTTCTCCAGATAAGACACACACCTGTCTGTGATCTTCCAGGAACACACCCTTATTTTGGTAAATTTGCCAATTCTCTACCTATCTCCCCTAAAGCTGGACAATTGGGTTTATTTACCTCTCATTTACCTTTTTTTTAATCACACAGGCAACATCCCAGTCTGACTGTAGTGCTTTTAGCTCTGTTTAACTGTGTCACTACCCAACTGTTTAACTTTAGGGGAGAAAGCGAATCATGTAATTTACCCAAAAACAGTTGCGTGTTCCTTTAAAGCCCCAACCAGGTTATCACTTGACAGTCACTAAAAAGGCAATCAGTCACCACCATCGCAACATCGCGACGCTGTTGTTGTTGTGTGTTCATTACATTACATTCCTTCCGTTCCTCCTCCACCTCCCCCTCCCCCACCTCCGTCGATCCCTCCCGCCCCCACCACGACCCCCTCGCTCTCCCGCTGCGCCTCCATGCAGTTCTGGGCGGTGGTCTTGCCGTGCTGCTCCTTGAGGTGGCGCCGTAGAGCGGGCTTGTGGGCGAAGCGCACCTGGCAGTATGCGCAGCGGTGCGGCCTCTCCCCGCTGTGCAGGTTCATGTGGTCGCACAGCGTGGCCTTCTGGGTAAAGGTCTTGTGGCAGAGCGGGCAGCGGTGCACCTTGGCGCCGCGGTGCACGCTCATGTGGCGGTTGAGGTTGCTGGCGTGCGTGAACTGCTTGCCGCAGCAGGGGCACACGTAGGGCAGGTGTGTGGCGCGCATGTGCACCAGCAGCGACTGCGCCGACGGGAACGCCAGCCCGCAGTGGTCACACGCCACGGGGCCCGACGCGCACGACGTGGAACCCACCACCGCCACCGAGTCGTCTGACGCCCCCGCACCGCCCCCCTCCTCCTCGCCCGACCCGGGGACCGTCACCACGCCGAGCCCGCCACCGTCACCCGTCGAGTCCTCCAGCCCGTAGCGCACCGCCATGTCCTCCGTGCCTGGCTCCTCCCCCAGCCCCTCCTGCCCCTCCCCCAGGCCGTACTGCAGCCGGGGGGGGCTGTCTGAGGGCGCGTGGGCGGACAGGTAGGCGGAGCCCAGGTCCCCCCCCAGGGCCAGGATCTCCGCGGGGGAGGGAAAGCGCCAGGCTTCCTGGTACGTCCCGCTCACGCTGACGCCTCGCCGGTTCTGGAGCGCGCCGCCGCGCCGACGGTGCCTGAAGCCCCGCCCACGTCCGGAGCGAGGCTCCAGCAGCCGCCGCCTCCACGTGCGAGGCCCCTCCCTCTCCAGCGCCCCGATGCGGCTCATGCCGTCCAGACCCACCCCCGCCACGCCCGCGTCCGACTCCAGACAGCCGTCGCTCAGGATGACCGGCTCCCCAATGTCGTCGTCGTGGATCTCCTCCGGTTCCTGGTCGTCGTCCTTGATGCGGATCTGGAGAACCTCATAGTCGTCGCCGTCGTCTTGGGATGTGGCCGCCGCAGACGCCCTTGCCTGTGTGAGCAAAAAACAGACGTTTGGTTTTTATGGATATATTTAGTTCGCTGAAATCTTTAAAACTTTTTACAAAGCTACATCTCTGACACTACTACTCAGCTATATCACAGAATAAAATATGTTCACTACTGACCATTTTTAAATAGATTTGTTCTACATTTTGTTTTTTGTTTTAATCCTATTTCTTTTTTTGCACACTTGAGCCCCCTGCCTTTTGTCTGTGTGTGACTGTGGGCACCTTAGCCACTCCCCCTCTCCCACAACACAGCTGCATCAGCGGACTCTGCACCAGTATCTATGTATGTACTTGAACCAGTGGTGGAAATTAACTTTATAAAATGTGAACCTTTACCAGCCACTGACAAAAAAAATGATAAAATTCACCAGCCACTCAAGAGTAAATTATTATTTTGCGTCCAAAATGTCCCAGCCACTTTCATATTTTACCAGCATTTGGCTGGGGGCTGGTTCAAATTTCCATCCCTGACTTGAACACTGCGTGGCGGTAGTTGGTGGAGCCGTCACTCACCTTCATTTCAGAGAGGGTGTGTGCTTCCCTGTGCTGCCCGTCTGTGTGGTGGTTGGCCGTTGCCTGGGAGACGACCTCTGGGCTGTGGGGCTGGGGGGACGAGATGCCGGTTTCCATGGAGGGCAGACTGCCACTCACAGACAGACCCATGGACAGCGACTCCTCAGTCTTCATCGACTAAGACAAGGATGCATTACATTACATTATACTACATTACATTACATTACATTACACTTAGCAGGCCCATAGACAGGGATTCCTCAGTCTTCATCGACTACGACAAGGATGCAACACATTACATTACATTACACTACACTACATTACATTACACTACATTACATTACACTAGGCAGGCCTATAGCCAGACACTCCTCAGTCTTCATCGACATCAACACATTACATTACACTACATTAGATTAGATTAGATTACACTACATTACATTACATTACATTACACTAGGCAGGCCCATAGACAGAGACTCCTCAGTCTTCATCGACTAGGACAAGGATGCATTACATTACATTACATTACACTACATTACACTCACAGACAGGCCTATAGACAGAGACTCCTCAGTCTTCATCGACTAGGACAAGGATGCATTACATTACATTACAGTACACTTAGCAGGCCTATAGACAGAGAATCCTTAGTCTTCATCGACTAGGATGAGTCAGGGATGGTGAGCTTTTGGATGCAAAGGTGTTTTTTTTGCATGCTTATATTTCTGGTCTAGCAATATATAACACTCTACACTAAAGATATGAAAAATGATGAATCTAATTTAATATATTTTTTTGGGTCAAGGACCTCTTGATGCAAAGGTGCTTTTACATGCTCATATTTTTGGTCTAGCAATTTACAACACTCTACACTGACTATCCGTTAAGAGTACAAAAAATGCATTAATTTAATGGGGGTTTTTTTAGGTCAAGAACCTCTTGACTGACACACACAGAGGAAGGACCCCCTTCTTACATACTGAAGGCTATAACACTGTGTTTCCTTTTAAACTAGGCTAACCCATGCTTAAAGATAGTTAGCAATAGTGTGCAGAAAAAGAACATAGCTGTTATAATGTAATGATCACCAGATTTGCATTTTTACAAAACACTTTTTGTTATCCTTAACTAGAGGCTGCAGTGGGTGGTTGTTATCAAACAATTTTGGAGAGCCCCCCCCCCCCCCCCCCCCGGCCAAAACAATTTCCCAAGTTCACAATCAGTATTGTTTTAGATGATACTACGTACTATTACAGTCACATTATTCGTGATATACAACTGGGTTGCCGAGACAAATGGAATGCACTATAAAGTCCCATGTTTAATTCCCCACGCCGACAGGTGCGTGGGGTAAGGTGGGGGTCTTCCTGGCTCTTACCCTGTTGGGGCTGGGGTTCCTGGGCTGCATGTACATGTTGGGTGTGTGTGTGTGTGTGTGTGTCTGTATGTGTGTGTGTGTGTGTGTGGGGGGGGGGGGGGGCTCCTGGCTCTTACCCTGCCGGGGCTGGGGTTCCTCGGCTGCATGTACATATTGAGCGCGCTCCGGCACTTCTCCACTATGTGCTCCATCTGCAGGTAGCTGGCAGCGGTCAGGTAGTTGACGATGTCTTTGGAATGGAATTTGAGTGTGCCCGTGTAGCACGACTGGAGCAGCTTGCACACCACTGTGGCGCTGTGCAACACTGACACCTGGTGGTGAGACAGAGAAGTGCAATGACCTCTTCACATACTGCTCTCGGATTTAGGACACCAGACAACAACAACGGCTCGGGGACAAGGATGCTCCAGTCAGACTAATAGTAGCCTAACTCTGGGCTTCAAAATTTCCCACAAAATCTCAAATTAAAATGCTTAATAAGGCTTTTCTTTGAATAGTCTGAGTTCTACAAATGATGAATGTACACAACTTTGTCTTTTTTCAGAGTGACAGCACATCTGTATTTGTGTGCTGTGAGACCACCAATGACACCAATGTCTTATCACTAGTACTAAAATTTCACAACTTGAGGTAACATTTGCAAACAGATTATAAACACATTTTAAGCAAACAGACATTTTAAACAGATAAATTATTGGTCCCAGATTTCTGTAATGTGAGAATTATTGATGGAAAAAAAGGAATAATCAAACAATAATGAAGTTGTGACTCCATCCTTAAGATTTATGACCACTCTGGATGACCTCATAATGAGTTTTTTCTGCGCACCTGTAGTTCAGAGGAGGGGTTCAGGAGGAACTGGTCCCTGAGAAACGGGGAGCAGGCGGCCAGCACGACCTTGTGACCCCGGAAGGCCTGGCGGCCGCTGGTGACGATTGTGACATCACAGAAGTGCTGCTGCGTGCGCAGCGAGTTCATGTTGCGCAGGGCGGCGTCGCCGTGCCCCGGCAACTGGAAACACACCTCCTCCATCTGAGAGACAACAAACAAACAAACAAACACACAAACAAACAAACACCTTATTAGTGATGATGGAGTAGAACATGTACACCAATTCACTGCGCCAACAGTCCACCACTTGGGAATTGCATCTGTCACCAAAATACTTATTTGACAATTCAGGTGATACACATTTTGAACACATTTCAGATATAAAAGTGTGCAGAGTGTCTCAAAAGTTTTACAGATTAAAAAAATAGTAAAAACAAACCAAACGTTAAAGTCTCATATTTTCCACTGTACACGTGCACAGGTATTAAAACTACCTAAAAGCTGGTCCACTGAAACCACATAATTAATCATTATGTATAATAAGTGTAACACAGACTTGGTAATGTGAGTGACATTATACGTCAGGCTAATCAAAGATACCTTTTCTGTTTGTTTTGATAAGACTTGTGTTTGATTTGTATGTTACTCGACAACAATGAAACAAAAACAGCACACAAACATTTGTTGTGAAGAATCAGTCAGGTGTGTATATTGATGTATACCAAGGGGTATTGGCATGATACCAACAAAATGCACGTGGTGAATAACGCTACAACAATGTTTGTTCAGCGATACTAGTGTGTTACAACAACTTATTGCGATACAAAAAGTTAAATAAGACTTGCCTCCCTGTTAACACATTAGTAATAACTGGAGCTGTTTTCGTACTGTTGCCCAAGCTAGGTGCCGAATTTTGGTTATTTACAGATACAGGTATTGTATTCTCACTGCGAATAAATGCAAACCAGCTTAATAAATGGCTGGTGCGTTGTTATGTTTTAACTTAGCTAATGTTATTGCCTAATACATTAACGCCCTGCAGTGCTCAATAGGTCGTTACAACAGAGCAGCCAGTGAAATCTAATGGCAAATCACAGTCAACGACGTGGGGTGGCTAACGAAGTCACTAGCCGTGACAGTGGGAAGATATTGCTTAGAAACCATGTGTTGAACATATTATTTCTCTTATCAGCCGCTTTCCCTGTGACCTCAACATCTTTATAAAGGGGGCAAATAACCTCATGCCCAAGGGTCAGTGGAGCTTTCATTTGTTTCCAGACTGACCAGCTAATGTTAGCTGTCTCTGACTAGCTGGCGCTACATGAGACAATCACTTGAGCCCAGCAGGCTAATTAGCTAGCCAGCTATAATAGCAAGTCAGTTGGTGAGCTAGCTGCACTGTCTTCTCGCTGTTCACACTTGTTTAAAAGGAAACATCCGTAACTGTTGAATCTTACCTGTTGTTCACTGAAATTATTGGAATGTTTTCCCGATTGTCTGGAAATGTCTACTATGATCGAGGCTAACAGTTATTGTTCGCGTATTTATGTATCTGTGTGTTGTTTACTTTCCAGTGCCAAGCTTGCTCTCCTGTTTTTTGGTGCTGGCAACTTAACGGACACCAAGCAGCCAGTCACTTCCCCACCACAGCCCATGTCAACACATTCGATAAGGGTGGCTTAAATTTAAAGGGGAATAGATGATTTTTGGAGGGCAGAGAGGATCATCGTTATGGAAAGGGCGGATAATTCACGTTAAAGCAAATAAACTATGCCTTGCTAGGAAAACTTTTCACTATTAAGAAAGCATAGTTTCGCAATTCACCTGCCATTTCTGAGAAAACATTATGAATGGTAAATACATTTTACACCCGTAGACAGTGCTGGTGAGCAATTGCCATATGAATCACACACAAAGGGCGTTGTGCAGACGTACAAAAAATACATTTTCACAGCTGGTTTGCTTTTGAGTGGGGTCAGTCCGCAACAACCTTCATTAACCGTGTCTGAAAACCACGTTCTTTTCTTTGTTGGAGTTTTTTTCATACGTCTGTTTAACCAGAGAACGTCGGTGACGCAATGACGTCAAAATACGTCCTCCCTTGATTTCTGAAGAATATGTCGGCATCCGCACCGAGGGACGAGGTAAGACCACTCTGACTGAACAATGGTAGGGCACTTCTGCTGTGAACATCACTACTGTTTTAATTTTCAGACACTGTACTCACTTCCCTTTTGGTCTTCAAGTTAGCCCATTGGCTTCGCTGCTTGCGTGCAGAGATCCTACCCAGTGGTTGGTTGCAGTTTAGCCAAGTTTGCAGATGAATTAGTTGGCTACCGTCTCGCAGCTAACATTACCGTTACAGCTGAGTGGCAAACATCTTACAGTGAGATCTTATAACCTGATGTTCTTGTCAACCGTTCAGTTTCACCTCTTGTGTGGACCATGCTTTACTTTATGTAACGATTTAGACTCGAGTGTCTTTTATGTAGCATAGCCACCACAAAAGCAGACTAACCTATTTGTTATTCAGCTTTCACAGGTGGTAATGTAACTTCAGTGTTAGTGTTGAAAGACTTCAAATCATTTTGTACGTTCAGTTGTGCAGTCCAGTTGTGCTAATGTGTGAACTGTCAACCTTACTCGGTGAAATGAGTATGCTTTTACTTGCTTGTCTTCAGAAGTCCACCGACAAAAAAGCACAACATTCCAAACCAGATGCAGAGGAAACAGGTATGCGCCGTGTTTTTGTTCACCGCAAACAGTAAAATACTTGTTTCGAATTTGCTTGCACCACGTCAGATTGACACATGAATGTTTTTAAACACTGAGTAGCCCTACTGTACACACACAGTGTGCAACATTTTTAGGCAAGTGAGCATTTTGACCATAGCATTACTTATGCATATTTTCCAACTCCCAGCTGTGGAAACTTGATTGCTTATTGATCTTAAGCATGTCAGGTGTTGTGTATTGGTGTAATGAGGGCAGGTGTGTCCTATAGTAATCAATACCCTGTATCAAGGTGTGCATAATTATTAGGCAGCTTCTTTTACTTAGTCAAATGGGGTGGGAAAAAAGACTTAATTGACTTAAAAAGGTCAAGTCAGGTAGTCTTTCAGAGGGATGCAGCACTCTTGAAATTGCAAAGATATTGGGGGCATGATCATTGATTGCTTTGTTGCTAATGGTTCACAGGGTTGCAAGAACTTTGTTGTTGGGGGGGGGGGGGGGGGGCTTTGAACTAACTAAAGCAGGTTAATATTCTCTGCTGGACAGAAGTATGAGCTGGGTAGTATCCTTTCATCTTTATACAGTAGTAGTCAGGTTTGTGGAGTAGCATCAGACACTACACTAGCTGTTGCTGTGTGCTGTCTTTAATATATGCTCAAGTCATACACTGATCCAAGGCTGGTATTAAAGGCACACAGGTACATACAAACCGTTGTCCATGTAAACAACTAGATGTGTGTGTATGTGTGTGTGTGTATATTTGTGGTCTGTGTGTCTGTGTCCCTGTAGGCAATGCAGCAAAGACTTTCCCGTCTTCATCGTTGTCATCATCATCACCCTCCACGTCGTTCTGTCCCTCATCTCCATCCTCGTGCACAGCCAACATGAGCTCCACTACCCTTGGTAACAAACCTCTTCCGCCTTCCAGCTTCTCTACCTCCTCCTCCCCTTCTTCATCTCCTTCAGTCAGCACACCACAACCGCCACAACCACAACCACCGCCAACGCCTGCCACCAACCCCCCACCCAAGATCCATCGTGCACGCAAGACTATGAACAAGGCTCCCCCAACGCAGGTAAGACCCGGAGATCCTGGATAGGTTGAATTAGCCTTTGTGGATACACTTGCTATTAAAAAGAGTAAAGGTTGTTCTCATACATTTACCAACCTTTTTTTTTTTTTTTTTTAAATGGAGATGGTTACGCAGAAAAAAAAATGTTTTCATTAAGGAAGGCCATTTATTATCACATTATTGTGTTTGTCCTTTTTTAAAGTCATAATGACAACTGAAATCGTCAGGATGCTCCTGATTAAAGCTTCATAAACACAACTGTAATTGTGCTTTGTTTTTTTAGATACATGCATTATGAGCTACCTACATACATACATTATATATGTTATATGCATTATGAACTAACTACATTCACAAAGCCGTTACATGAGTATTTTACTCTCCAAAACTGACTTGTATCCATGTTTTACCTGTGTGATGTCTGTCTACCTGTGGATCAGGTGAGGTGTATCGAGGCAGCTATTGTACCAGTTGATCCAGAGCAGCCCCAGACCAGCTTTGCATCAGACCCCGACACAGGTGAGCCTCTTGCAGTCGCGTTGTTTGGACTCAATTAAACACATATAAGATGCACACACAAGATGGCCTGCCTGCATGTTTGCATGCTTTACTGCTCTGTGACTCCTGTCGCAAACACTCAGCACGCAGCAGTCAAGGACGAAAGATGGTGGATTTCTTTCCCAATGTATTGGGTGAGCCAAAAGTAGGCTTACATTTAGTAGGTATGGTCTTTACATTTTTGTTAAAAACATTGTGACAAAAACAAACAAAACAAAAACAAAATGTGACACAAATACTGAAACAGCTGTAAGCCTACTTTTGCAGCCCCCCCCCCATTCCTTTTAATGCTTCTATTGGTTTTACTGTAGTTACTTTTGAAAACTATCTTAATAGCTTGTCCATCATCATCTATCTTTACTTTTAAGACAAAATGTAGGTTACTGTTAACATCATCGTTGGATTTTTTTCCCCAATGTACTGTATGAGCCAAAAGTACACTAAAACTTAGTAGGCATGCACTTAAAAAAAAAAAAAACATTGTGACAAAAACAACCAAAACAAAATTTGACACAAATAGTGAAACGGCTGTAAGCCTACTTTTGCAGATATGGGTTACGGTTAACAGTGCCATTGGCTTCATCCCATGTCATGGATCAGTGTGGGACTAACTTAATTAGCTTCTCTTCTGTTTGCTTTTAGCAGCTGTGAAGAGGAGAAAAGTGGGGACGGATATGGAGAGCACTCCCCCACCTCCCCCTCCTCCTCCTCCGTCGTCTGAGAAGGAAGAGAAGAGTGCATCCGTAGAACCAGAGGTGAGGGAGAAAGTGAGAGCACAATAATGTGTGTGTGTGTGTGTGTGTGTGTGTGTGTGTGTGTGTGTGTGTGTAGGAGCTGCACAAGTGTTAAATTTCTGCAAACAGAGGCGATTGTGTTCTCCTAAAACTTTTACGCTCAAAATACATGCAAGCGGGCGGGCGGAACGTTCTATTCATTTCAGTTGGGAGGCAGCAGATGGTGACGTAGATCAGTGAGGCGGGCGAGGCGGGCGGAAAAGTTGAGATCTGCTGAACTTTATGCAAATGAGGAGTGGTGTTCGCCGAGCGGTAACCAATGACATCGTTTCAAATGGCGTTCCATTCCTTTCAGTTGGAAGGCGGCAGGGGCTTTGATAAACATTTAAAAATGGACATACATAAAATTTAAAACAGTGCCGTTAATTAACATTATATTACCATTCCAAAACAAAATAATCATTACCATTCAGGATTGTTTGTCATTTTAAACTTCATGTCTCTTCAACTGACGGTTGGTACACGCCCACTCAAAGCGGAGAAAGCGGGGCGAAAGCGGTAAATTTCGCTTGCATGTATTTTGGGCGTTAAACTGAGAGTGTTATTGTTTAAGCCAGTCACCAGTGTTTCTCAAAATGTGGTCTGCAAGAAATCCCAAGCGGTCCATGAGCAGTTGTGTTATCATGGTATTTTTCTCATGTTTCTTAAGCTACCTATGCTATGCACAGTGTGTTTAAACAACATGTATATCAGCTCCATGCCATTCCCTTGTATAGATGTCCTTCAGTGCAGGGAGAGGTGCACAAATACACCGCTCAGCAGAATGCACTACTCTTTCTAAAGTAGTCGCGCACTGTGGAGCTTCCATACCATGTTGTAATGGACCCTGTTAATACACTCTCCACTGCTGAGGAGTAGAAGGCCTGTGTGTATATCAGACGGACATGTATATCAGCTCCATGCCATTCCATACTTATGACTGTGATGCTGCACCAAGTCATGCGTTTACATAGCCCTGTTAGCCTTGGGGAAGGGTTCTTTGAGGTTTCTTTTAAGGGGGTGGGGGAGTGGTCCTCAGTCTGAAAACTTTGAGAAACACTGTTTTTTTGAGCAGTCCAAATTGTTCTGGTAGGGAGTAAAGTCATCATCCAGCCCTGTTTGAATGCACCTCCGATCTCTCCAGATATGTTCAGATGTTGGTCTTGCTAACAGGTCTGTCTGTCTCTGTCTGTCTGTCCGTCCGTCCGTCTGTCTGTCCGTCCCAGCCTGTGAAAGTGCCCGTCCCGCCAGAGAAAGCCGACCCGGTCGCCGCGGCAACCAAGGACCACCGGAGCGGCTGGCTGGAGGACCTGGACGACGACGCGGACGAGGAGGACTTCCACCTGCTCTACAACAGCTACTCCGGAGACGACGTCATCCTGTCCGACAGCAAGGTCAGGGGTCAGGGGTCAAACAGGGAGAGGAATGAATAACAGAGAGGGGCTCTGCTTATGTTCTAACTTCCTGTCAGTCTCACTCAGATGTGTTAATCGCAGCTTCAGAAAATATTCAGAAAATAGAAACCCTGCCACATATGGGGAGTTCAGAGGAAAAACATATACATATTTTTTTACTTCCTAAAGCCCGAATTGACACAGGACAGCAAGGTCAAGGGTCAGACAGGGAGAGGAATGAATAACAGAGAGGGGCTCTGCTCATGTCTCAATCTTCACTTCCTGTCAGTCTCACTCTGATGTGTCAATCACGGTTTCAGAAAATAGAAACCCTGCCACATATGAGGAGTTCATGGGAAAAACATATGCATATTTTTTTACTTCCTAAAGCCCGAATTGACACACGTGAGTGTGGCTGAACCAGAGTGATTGGCCCCTCTGGTCTCATTTAATACTTGTCAGATGTAATAGTAATTTATTTTTGTTTATTAGGGGCCATATACAATTTGAAACATAAGTGTTGCCATTTGATGCATTGTACCAGAGTTGGCCTCAGGCTAAGTTACGTCTGCAGTCCCCTTTTTTTTGTAAAGATGTTTGTTGACTACTTCTCTCTCTTTGAGAGCCTGTGCTCTCCGTGAGAGTCTCTGTGTGGTCTATGTGGTATTACGGACAGGGTTGGAAATTCGCATTAGCCACCAGCCAAATGCTGGTAAAATATGAAAGTGGCTGGTAGATTTTGGACACAAAATAATAATTTACTATTGAATGTCTGGGGAATTTTATATATTTTTTTGTCCGTGGCTGGTAAAAGTTTACATTTTGCAAAGTTAATTTCCACCCCTGATTATGGAGCACTTGATCAGTTTGGGGGCCTATGATCTCTTCATGTGTTGCAGTCAGAAGATGGGATGCCCGAGGAACAGCCCTGCGCCGGGGAAGAAGAGGAGGCAAGGAACCTGTCTGAGCCTGTACGTATCCCTTTAGCAGCTTCTGTTTTTAAAATGGGATGGATGGATGGATGGATGGATGGATGGATGGATGGATGGATAAACCTATAAATGAACACCTTAGTAGGCTAAGTTAAGTTAGTTGGTTAACTAATTTAACTAGCCATGTCCGTTTTCCAAACTGTTGAAGCATATTGAGCTGCATCCTCTGTATGAAATGCAATACAATGCTATGCAAGTTAAGATTATTATTTTCCTCTCGTCAAGTGGTGACTTCTTCACTTGGTTGTAAATTTCTTTAAATTAAATTTAAAATGTTGTTGTAGCTTTGCTAGTTTTATTTGACTTCTAGATGTATTGTGAATGCGACCATGCATTATTATAATATTTATTGTGAATGTGACCATGCTTTATTATTATACTTATTGTAAATGTCACCATGCATTATTATTATATTTATCGTGAATGTCACTGTGCATTGTTATTATATTTATTGTGAATGTGACCGTGCATTATCATTTTTCTTGTGAATGTGACCGTGCATTATCATTTTTATTGTGAACGTGACCGTGCGTTACTATTATATTTATTGTGTATGTGGCCGTGCGTTAAGCATCCCCAGAGTCCGCTGGCTGAGAAGCAGGGCAAAGCCCAGAAGAAGGAGGGCCGCATCGGGTCACCGTGGGGGGCGGCAGGGCGGGGCAAAGGCCGAGACCAGGCCAGCAGGATGGAGGAGGAGGAAGAGGATACTGGAGGTCAGGAAGTGATGTCACCAAGATGCGGTGATGCGGTGATGCTCAGTTGTCATGCTCAGTTGTCACGCTCCGTTATTTACATTGAAGATCATTGTGATAATGTTACATGATAATGTTGCATCAGTCAAAAAATATCAGTTATTATTTGTTATAATGGATTAATTAGTTTGTGGCAAGTGTTATATTAATTTTAAAAAAAGCATGTGTGTGTGTGTGTGTGTTCTGATGTATAATCTGGTGATGTGTTGTCATAGACGCTCCTTCGGCCTCGGGGGCGGGGCCAGCGGGGGGCGTGGCCAGCAGTGACTACACGGAGGTGCCGCTGGGCTCTCTGGACATCTCAGCAGCAGACAGCCTCTCCCTCTCCCCTCACGCTGGTCAGTAGCCTAGTGTGTGTGTGTGTGTGTGTGTGTGTGTGTGTGTGTGTGTGTGTGTGTGTGTGTGTGTGTGTGTGTGTGTCTCTCCCTCTCCCCTCACGCTGGTCAGTAGCCTAGTGTGTGTGTGTGTGTGTGTGTGTGTGTGTGTGTGTCTCTCCCTCTCCCTCTCCCTCTCCCCTCACGCTGGTCAGTAGCCTAGTGTGTGTGTGTGTGTGTGTGTGTGTGTGTGTGTGTCTGTCTCTCTGCCTCTCTTTCCTTCTCTCCCTCTCCCCTCACGCTGGTCAGTAGCCTCTCTAGCTCTATCTCTCTCTCCCTCTTCCTCTCCCTCCCTCTCTCTCTCCCCCTCTCTCCCTCCCTCTCTCTCTCCCCCTCTCTCCTTCTCTCTCCTTCTCTCCCTCTCCCCTTATGCTGGTCAGTAGCCTAGTGTCTGTCTGTCTGTCTCTCCCCTCACGCTGGTCAGTAGCCTAGTGTCTGTCTGTCTCTCTCTCCCCTCACACTGGTCAGTAGCCTAGTGTCTGTCTGTCTCTCTCTCCCCTCACGCTGGTCAGTAGCCTAGTGTCTGTCTGTCTGTCTCTCCCCTCACGCTGGTCAGTAGCCTAGTGTCTCGCTCGCTCGCTCGCTCGCTCTCTCTCTCCTCAGCATGGTCAGTACCTTAGCCTCTCTCTCTCTCTCTCTCTCTCTCTCTCTCTCTCTCTCTCTCTCTCTCTCTCTCTCTCTCTCTCTCTCTCTCCGTTCTATACACAAGTACAGTAGTACCTCTTTGTCCTGTAATAATAATTTTCCTGTAATGGTAACTTGCATATGTTGGTAGTTTTCGTATAATGCCAATATCCTGTAATGATGCCTTCCTG
>CM059283.1:3678734-3713734 GCA_030347295.1 Setipinna tenuifilis | reverse complement strand
GGAGTGTGTGAGAGTGTGTGACTGTGTGTGTACGCGCGCAGTGCTGAGGATAAAAATGAAAATGTGTCTGTTTTTTTTATGTTAATTGTGTACTGCTAGGGGACTACGCTAACTCTGGTACAATGCATCAAAAGGCAACATTTATGTTCAAAATTGTACATGGTCTGTAATTAGAAATATTTAAACTTAATAAATAAAATAAATTACAAATTACAGTGAGGCCGGTGAGCTGGTTTTAATAACGGGATCAAATCAT
This sequence comes from Setipinna tenuifilis, assembly GCA_030347295.1. Lineage (NCBI taxonomy): Eukaryota > Metazoa > Chordata > Actinopteri > Clupeiformes > Engraulidae > Setipinna > Setipinna tenuifilis. The sequence goes on along the minus strand of CM059283.1, from coordinate 3,713,478 downwards.
GTCTATGCCACAAGAAATGTAAATAAAAACTGCTTCTTAACTTATGATGAGGGTTTAAAAAAAAAACTATGCTTGTCAAGTATCCACATAAAGCATGTACGTGTTCATTGATGCTTTCTCTCTCGTATATTGTCCGTTCCTGTCATCACCTCCCTATAGTGCGCGCATGCGTGGCAGAGGAAATTAAAAACTGCTTCTTGACTTATGAGTGTTTCTACATAAAGTGTGTGTGTGTGTGTGTGTGTTCATTGATGTTTTCTCTCTAGTGCGCGTATGCGTGGCAGAGGAAGCATGAGTCGTCCGCCTGAGCTGCCTCCCCCGCCGCCTCCCCCCACCGCACCACCGGGGGGCAGTGCTGAGACCCTCACTCCTGGGGAGGGCGGCGTGGACAGCGTGGGCCCCTCCCTCCTCCTGCCCAACGGCAAGCCCATCTGCCCCAGCGCACTACCGGCGGGGGACAGGAGGGCGGCGCTGCAGAAGGCCATCCTCACACAGGACACAGAGAGGTGAGACTGGCGGGGTTTAGTCACTGAAAAACAACAGACAGACACCAGGAATGATGGGCAAGCCTCTCCCTATGGAGCTCTCTGCAGATGGCCAGAAGCATGCACACACACACACACACACACACACACACATTAAATAAGGCTTACTGTTACCCGTTTCCTCAGTACCAAACACTTCAGAGACTTACTGCGATCCTACCATGTGTATGTAGAGAGGTGAGGCCGTCAGGGCTTAGTCACAAAAAATAAAAGACAGACAGACAGACACACAGACAGACACACACACACACACACACACACAAGACAAGGAATGGTGGGCAAGCACACTGTCACTAAAGCCTGTCCCTATGGAGCTCTGTGCAGACCTACCATGTGGACGTAGAGTGGTGACACTGTCAGGGCTTAGTCACAAAAGAAGCTTTGTGCGCATCCCAGGAACACAAAATACAAGACCAGGGGCGTCGCTAGGTATGTAGAACATACCGGGGCTATAGCCCAGAAGAATAATTGTTTTTGGGGGTTCGGGGGTTTCTCCCCTGAGAATTTTTGAAAATTGGGCTGATGAACATGCAATTTTAACATAGTTTAGGAATAAAAGGAAAGGCCAACTCCATGACTCAAGTCACAAAAAAAGCTTTCTGCACATCCCAGGCCCAGGTGCAGGACAGTTTGAGAAAACACAAGGTACTTCCTGACTACAAGCCTTATTTCTTTTGCCTCCAAACATACTATTGTTTGTGATACTTGTTAGGAGCACTTTAGGTTTACTGTTATTTCACAAAAATAGCTTTGTGGGTATCACAGGTCCAGGTGCAGGAACACAAAACACAAGACACTTGTGCACCTAGGAAGTACCTTTGGTAGAAGAGATTTAAGCCTTCCTGACTACAAACCTTATTCCTTATCCCTCCAAACCTTAAACCTTAACATACTATTGTTTGGGATAACACTTAGCACTTTAGGTTTACTGTTATTCCATTATTTCCTGAGTCCTAAGTCAATCGTCCAATTGTTGGGTTTGTTTGCTAAGTCATAGTTTGTTAGATTCCCAGACTTACAGAAATAGCTTTTGCAACCACAGTAAATGGGACTGGTAGATGTCTTTAGCATAATACTTTTCTGCTTTTCACTTTTGAATGTGAGAATGACGCTTCAAGTTCATATTTTGTGTCAACATTGTCAAACTTTTATCTCTCAAATAGGCAAGTAAGTAGGTCAAGTAGGTACAGACGACACAACGTTTCAGCGGGAACAATTGGTGATGCACGCAACTGTTAAAACACAGTAGAGACAAGACAGATACAGTATAGTGCACACACACACACACACACACAGACACACTAATACATGTGACAGATACAGTATTGTGATGTGACAGATGTGTATGCAGGGTGTGATTTGTAGAGGAGGGTGGGAGGGATTTCCCCCATTTTATATCTATACCTCTGCTAAAATATTTTTATCTCCGGTGGAAACGAGGATTATCCCCCTTCGATTAATACAACTTTAATCACACACACACACACACTGTACTGTATTAACACCCCATCTCTCCTCTGATTGGTCAGGAAGAAGAAGCTGAGGTTCCACCCCCGCCAGCTCTACCCAGCAGCCAAGCAGGGGGACGTGCAGCGGGTTCTGCTCATGCTCAGTAAGTGTGTGTGTGTGTGTGTGTGTGTGTGTGTGTGTGTGTGTGTGTGTGCGTGTGTGTGTGTGCGTGTGTGTGCGTGCGTGCGTGTGTGTGTGTGTGTGTGTGTGTCATGGGGACGCCAGCTCTACCCAGCAGCCAAGCAGGGGGACGTGCAGAGGGAGCTGCTCATGCTCAGTAAGTGTGTGTGTGTGTGTGTCATGTCGCAGTGTCGACAGTGTGACGTCGCCAATCCGCCCGACCTTTTCATACTGGCACTCGACACACCTGCAGGGGCAGTGTTACAAACTTGCTAGTAAATGTAACATTGATGACAGCAGTCACCGGGCTCGTAAGTTCTAGGGGTAATTTATTTACAAAATCATAAGGAAACATAAGACCAAAACGGTAGAGGGAAACCAAGGTCAAAAATGGGGAATCAAAAAGTCCAAAAGGGGGAGAAAACCAGGTGCAGGTGTAGCGGGATGCGACCACCAGGAAGAGAGAGAGAGAGAGATATGTCGGGCTGCCACCCCGACAGATATACGAGGGTCCATCAGCCACCTGTAAAACAATTAAGGCAGCAATGGTATGGCAGAATGTGACAGAGCCACCTAGGGGCAGGAGGACATTTTAAGAAATTCGAGGCCCTGGGTAAAGCACAATTTAAAGCACGCCCCCCCCCACCTCATAATTGAATTGAAACAAATATCATAACGCAACGACGAGGCCCCCCGTTGGCCGAGGTCCAGGGCAATCGCCAAACCTTCCCCAATGGTAGCACACCTGCCAGTCTCCTCCTCGTCAGAAGTATTATAATGTCACACTCGTCATTGCCTGTTGTTTTGAGTGGGCTGGGGATGCTGGAGATTACATTACATTACATGATATGACATTGCCCTTGCTGTGAGTGTGACGTGGCCGCTGCTGTTGTTGTTGTTGTGCTGCTGCAGTGGAGGGCATTGACCCCGCCTACCAGGCCGACTCCCAGAGCAGACGATGTGCCCTCCACGCCGCCGCCCAGAGGGGCTTTCTGGACGTCTGCTACCTGCTCGTGGAGGTGAGTGCTGCAGTGAAGGACATGCGCGTGTGTGTGAGTGTGTGTGAGTGTGTGTGTGTGTGTGTGTGTGTGAGTGTGTGAGTGAGTGTGTGAGTGAGTGTGTGAGTGAGTGTGTGAGTGAGTGTGTGAGTGAGTGAGTGAGTGTGAGAGTGAGTGTACGCACGCGCGCTTTGTAAGCCAGATCTTTTTTTAATGTGTGTAATGTTTTAAGCCATCCGACAGACTTCCTGAAGAATGTGATAATGTGTAATACGCATATGATAATGTATAATAACAAATAATAACTATGTTGTAATCACCATGCCCACAGTATCAGTAACTAACTCCATAAATAAAATAATATAATATATAATAATGTCATGATGTAAGTATGTCGTAATCAACCATGACCATTAAATCAGTAACTAGCTCCGTAGGAATAATCGTGTACTAGGCCGTGTACTATCGTGTACTAGGCTATATAATAATGTATAATAATGTAAGTATGTCATAATCAACCATGACCATTGTATCAGTAACTAACTCCGTATGAGCAATGGTCTGCCAGGCTGGTGCCAAGTCGGACGCATACGATAATGTAAATATGTGTCCAAACTTCTGCCCTGTACTCTGTCATATTCACCATGATATCGTATTAGTATTAGTGACTAACTCCGTACGCCCAGTCATCTGCTTGGCTGGTGGCAAGGTGGATGCATATAATGTATATAATAACGTATTGTAATGTAAGTATGTCGTAATCAACCATGATGATCGAATCAACTCCGTACGACCAATCGTATGCCAGGCCGGTGCGAAGGTGGACGCCCAGGACAAAACCCTGCGGACTCCCCTACTGGAGGCCATCGCCAACAGTCACGGGGACATCGTACGCTACCTGATACAGAGCGGGGCCTGCGTCTACCAGGCTGTGAGTCCCCCCCTCCACACACACACACACACACACACACTCACACACACACACACACACACGCATGTAAATTGTCACGTGGACATTGTGCGCTACCTGATACAGAGCGGGGCCTGTGTCTACCACGCTGTGAGTAGCCCCCTCCACACACACACACACACACACACACACACCACACACCACACACACTACAGAGCGCGGCCTGTGTCTACCACGCTGTAAGTGCCTGCATGAGAGTGTCTGCATCGTGTGTTGTCCTATGTTGTGTAATTAACTGTTGCCGTCTGGTGGTGCTGTTTTTGTGTATGTGTTAATGACCCATCTTGCACACCAAGTTTGCTTTATAAGGATAAATAAGGTAGAGTTGACATGGAAGGTACATTTTGAAGTTGACGCTGAAAGTTACATTGCACTGTCCTCTCACCCTCTTCTGATTGGTCCAGGAGGAGGACGGCTCCACTGGTCTCCACCACGCGGCCAAACTGGGACACCTGGACACAGTGACCCTGCTGCTGGGGACAGGACAGGTGGACGTCAACGCACAGGTAAACAAACAGCAGGGTGGGGTGGGACTAGGGCTGCCACGATTAATCGTGACTAATCGACTACGACTAATCGACTATACGTCGTTTAGTAATTTAGTAGTCGACGCATCGTTTTTTTTTTTTCTTTACTTTGCTTTTCTGTCGAATCTGCCGCTGCAGCTTCCACTGCCGCGTCTGCCTTTCTGTCAAATACTCACTAGGGCTGCCACAAACGACTATTTTGATAGTCGACTAATCACCGATTTTTAATCGACAAAAATAATCGGTGATTAGTCGACTATCAAAATAGTCGTTTGTGGCAGCCCTAGTGTGTATGTGACAGAAAGGCAGACGCGGCAGTGGAAGCTGCAGCGGCAGATTCAACAGAAAAGCAACGTAAAGGAAAAAAAAAAAACGATGCGCGGACTACTAAATTACTAAACGACGATTAGTCGTAGTCGACTAGTCACGATTAATCGTGGCAGCCCTAGGTGGGAGGGGTGCACATTAACTCACAGGTAAGCCAGGGCTGGCTGGAGGCGGGACAGGTGGATGTCAACGCACAGGTAAGTAAGGGCAGACTGGGATACAGAATGGGGGAAAGAGAGACAGAAAAAGGACATTAACAATTCTTCTGAACATTAAGACTTGATAAAATCACATTAAATCTTAAACATGCATTGCGGTAGCCATCTGCAGTATTTGCCTGGTTTTAAAAAAAAATGACTGCAGTACCAAGAAGAAAATTGATGCTTTTGTGGCAGCTGATTTTAGAAATGGCAGAAAAAATAAAGCATGGATCTCTTCCTGTGTGGGGGTAAAATGTCATGTTCTTCCCCTTGCGGTCTTCTTCTTCTACCCCTACAGGACAGTGGAGGCTGGACGCCCATCATCTGGGCTGCGGAACATCGCCACCTAGAGGTCATCAGGGCTCTGCTGGACAGAGGAGCAGACGTCATGCTCAAAGACAAGGTAACACACACACACACACACACACACACACAGAGTACTGCCCCAAATGTTATAGGAATTCTTCAAAGACAAGGTAACACTCACACATATACACACACACACACACACAAAGTGCTGCACAAATGTTATGGGCAGTTCCTTAAAGACAAGGTAACACACACACACACACACACACACACACACACACACACACACACACACACACACACAGTACTGCCCCAAATGTTATAGGAATTCTTCAAAGACAAGGTAACACACACACACACACACACACAGTACTGCCCCAAATGTGATAGGAATTCTTCAAAGACAAGGTAACACTCACACATACATACACACACACACACACACACACACAAAGTAATGATGACACACACGCACACGCACACACACACACACACACACACACACACACACACTATAGTGCCCAAATGTTGTAGGCAGTTAGTATAGGCAGACACATACACACACACAAGAGAAAAAGTCCTTATTTATTTATTTAGCGTTGTTGCTCTAAAGAGGATGTCCTTGTTGGTGTCCTTGTTCCTCTGCCCTGCAGGAGATGAATGTGTGTTTGCACTGGGCGTCGTTCGCGGGCAGCGCAGAGATCGCGGAGCTCATCCTGAACGCCGGCTGTCCGCTCCTGTCGGTCAACATGCACGGGGACACGCCCCTACACATCGCCTCGCGGGAGGGGTACCTGGACTGCGTCACGTGAGTCCGGACTAAATACAACAGTCCCTGTATGGAAACTATAATAATATAATAATAATAATAATATCAGAAGAATCTTGTTGTTGTTGTTATTCTTAAGGCAATATAACACTAATGAGAGAGAGGTTGTTCATGCATATCCATCTTTAGTATTATTATAAACTATGGGGCAGTCTCCCTAGCTGATGTCTGTGTCGTGACTTTTCAGGTGTTATAGTGGAATTTTAATTTTTTCACTTGGATAAAAAAAGTTAAAAAAAGAAATACCTTCACACCACTACCAATATAACTTCAATTATATGATTTAAAGTTTGTAAAGTTAAGTTCCATAGGACAAAGTCAGATTGTGTGTGGTTATCTTTCTTTTTTTTCCCCTTGCAGTGCTTTTTGACATGGGGCTTTTCAGTTTCAAATCATCAAGCACTCTTACTGCAAGCACTCTTACTGTTCCTCTACTCCAGGCCTCTTCAAATGGCGGCCCTGGGGCCAGATGCGGCCCTTGAGATGATTTGTAGTGGCCCCCGAAGTGTAATGTAATTTAGTTATTACACGCAGTAGCGGTTTTAGCCACGAGCGCTTGGGGGAAAAAAAAAATAAAATAAATAAAAAGCTCCGTGTGTCATATCGCTGCAATCGGCACATTGGCGCCCCCCTGGTGAACTGCTGAACTGCAGGCGCCCTTCTTGCTGAGAAGGTGCCATGCACAGAAGCGGTGCATCTCTCTGCCTCGGGGGGGGGGCTTTAATTGATACCTTGATAAGTCATATTGTCCGGCACCTGGTTTAGTTTCAGCTTGATGAACTGGCCCCAGTCCCAAACTCACTGAATAGCCCTGCTCTACTCTATTCATCCCTAACCCTTTATCATGGACCCCCTTTATCGTCTCAGGTTGTTCCTCTCGAGAGGGGCGGACATTGACATCGTGAACCATGAGGGAGACACGCCCCTCTCCTTAGCGCGCTGTGATTCGCCGGTGTGGGTGGCACTGCAGATAAACAGGAAGCTGAGGAGGGGGGTAGCCAATCGGATGGTTCGGACGGAGAGGATCATTTGCAGGTAGATGTTGAATCTGCCTGGTGATTGGTGCAGCTGTCTTACCCTCTGTTTGGGAGTGTAACATCACTGGCAGCGTTTAACATGGTAACCTCCAGTAGTATATGTAGTGAAAAAGTTAAACTTTATTTTTGTTTTTGCTGAGTATTTCAACGAAAGATTGAATGATACTATAAATGCAAAAGTGCAGACTAATGATAATGTCTTGCTTTAGTCGTGTAAATTGTTACACTTTTTCCATAATACACCAGTTATGCAAGATGCATTTTGCTGCTTATTTAGTTCTAAGAGATGATGTATCTGTGTGTAAATGACTTTGGTTGTAAATATCATATAAAAATAAATGTAGTATTTGCTGATTGTTTAGGGCATTTTTTAGTCAGAGCAAAGACACAGTAAGTGTTTTTACATTGCACTTTGCTCTCAATCTCTTATGATTCTGTTTCTTCCTGACTATCAAATGAGCTAAGTTGTAAGCAACTGGACTTCTTTTAATAAAAGAAGCTTTAAAAAAAAAATTCCAGTTGCTTACAACTTGACTAACACGATCTGGATGAGTGAGAATCTTCACAGACATATTTTCTTCCTGACTCCGTAGCGATGTAGCGCAGGGCTACGAGAACGTGCCGATCCCGTGTGTGAACGCGGTGGACGACGAGGGCTGCCCCTCGGACTACAAGTACATCTCGGAGAACTGCGAGACCTCCGCCATGAACATCGACCGCAACATCACGCACCTCCAGGTGGGCATGACGACGGTTCGGAATACTGGGGAAAACTGGGGAAAAGTCGGATTTCTAACATCTTGGCATCCCTTGTATGTTCCTATAAATAAAACACAGGGTTCCCACGGTCATGGAAATCCTGGAAAAATCATGGAAATCAAAACATTCATTTTCCAGGCCTGGAAAAGTCATGGAATTCTGTAAATTCAATTAAAGATTTGGAAAAGTCATGAAATTTTAATAGGTTGTTCATGCAATGACATTGTTTTGTCAAGATATAACTTATTATTTCACGAAATATGTGCCAGCCGACCACTCTAGTAATTTGATGGGATCTGAAAGTACTACACTTCAGGTAAAAAAAAAAAGTCATGGAAAAGTTTTGAAATTTTGTCAGTGAAAAAGAGTGGGAACCCTAAACATCCTATTGCTAGAATGATTTACATCACAATACAGTACATTACATTACACTTAGCAGATGCTGTTATCCAAAGCGACTTACAAACAGGAGGACATAATAAGCTAACAGAGGTGTAGAGGAACACAGAGTAAACAGACTACTCTTATACATACAAGGAGATGCATGTGCCTTAAGTAAGTTTCCCCAAATGATCTGCATCATCATGTTGTTCTGTAAAGACCAAAGTGCAATGTAACTTTCAACGTCAACTTTATTGAAAACTACTTAGTGTTGCCTTAAAGCAGGAGTGGTAGGCCCATAGTCTCCGACCTAGACAACACTGTCGCACAGACAGACTGCCCCCATCTAAAGCCTGCGGAGCTGTCACAGTTACACAAAATCAATGCGTGAACCGAGGCCATGTCGTTGTCATGGGCAACCTTGTTTATTAATGTGTTTGTTTGTTTGTTCAAGTTCAAGGTTCTTTATTGTCAATTCCTTCTATATAATTTACATTACACAGAGGATTTGAAATTGCGTTTCGCTAGACTCCAGGTGTGCAACTTAAAAACTTAACAATATACATACAATATACACTGACTATACATGTGCAATTTTAACTAAAAACAATAAACATTTTGTACACATTTTGTTTTGCAGCATTGCAGCTGCACTGACGACTGCTCCTCCAGCAACAAAATCAATGCGTGAACCGAGGCCATGTTGTTGTCATGGGCAACCTTGTTTATTAATGTGTTTGTTTGTTTGTTTGTTTGTTTGTTTTGCAGCATTGCAGTTGCACTGACGACTGCTCCTCCAGCAACTGCCTCTGTGGTCAGCTCAGCATAAGATGCTGGTACGACAAGGTCAGTGCAGCAGCCATTTGGTGTGTGTGTGTGTGTGTGTGTGTGTGTGAGAGACAAGGTCAGTGAAGCACCCATTTGGTGTGTGTGTGTGTGTGTGTGTGTGAGACAAGGTCAGTGAAGCACCCATTTGGTGTGTGTGTGTGTGTGTGTGTGTGTGTGTGTGTGTGTGAGAGAGAGACACACAAGGTCAGTGCAGCACCCATTTGCTGTGTGTGTGTGTGTGAGAGACAAGGTCAGTGAAGCACCCATTTGCTGTGTGTGTGTGTGTGTGTGTGTGTGTGAGAGAGAGACACACACAAGGTCAGTGCAGCACCCATTTGCTGTGTGTGTGTGTGTGTGTGTGTGTGTGCGTGCGAGAGAGAGAGAGAGAGACAAGGTCAGTGCAGCAGCCATTTATTTTGTGTGTGTGTGTGAGAGAGACAAGGTCAGTGCAGCAATCTGTTTTTTTTTTTTTTTTTTTTTTTAAGCATCCATCAGATGTGCAAAGTTGTACTCACCATTGTTCTGTGTGTGTGAGACAAGGTCAGTGCAGCAGCCTGTTGTTTTATCAAGCATTCATCAGATGCGTAGTGTTGTTCTAGCCATTGTTGTGTGTGTGTGTGTGTGTGTGTGTGTGTGTGTGATGTCAGTGCAGCAATCTTTTGTTTTTCTTATCAAGTATTCATCAGATGTGTAGTGTTGTTCTTGCCATTGTTGTGTGTGTGTGTGTGTGTGATGAGGTCAGTGCAGCAATCTTTTTTATATATATATATATATATATATATATACATAAATGAAGCATACATTCAAGGTGCAGTGTTGTCTTTAGCATTGATATGTGTATTTGTGTGTGTGTGTGTGTGTGAACGTACCACAGATGATTTTGAATGGAGTTTGCTTTTGGATCAACCCACCCTAATCAGATCTAAATAACTGTAAGGCGCTTTGGATAAAAGCGTCAGCTAAGTGTAATGTAAAAAAAAATGTTGTGTGTTCTATATTGTAAATGCGCATGAAGATGATATACATGCCGTTTAAACATGCCGTGCATAGCATAGGTAAAAAATATATTTATCACTTGGACCAAACTGTGAGAAACACTGTCTTATCAGTTAGCATATCCCAATGGCTCCTCGTGATGTTCTGTGTTCTGTGTTCTACGTTCTAATGCGCAGGACCAGCGTCTGCTGCAGGAGTTCAACAAGATCGAGCCGCCGCTGATCTTCGAGTGCAACCTGGCGTGCTCCTGCCACCGCACCTGCAAGAACCGGGTCGTGCAGGCCGGCATCAAGTGAGTGCTCCTCCTTTTTCCATGCGGGATCACTATAATAATAATAATAATAATAATAAAAAAATAATAATATTTATTGTTTACAGTGCAGTATCACCATGTAGCATGGTCTCAAAACACTTTCAAAACAAAAACAAACAAACAAACAAACAAACAAAACAAAAATGAATGATGGGCAAATCAAATAAGGAAAAGTAAAGTGAACTCGGCAAGCAAATAAAATAGAATAAAATAACAGTAGATAATACAACCTCTCAGCCTCGCAGCCTCGACAGCCCTCGCACTCCTGCGTTTGAAATTGCTATTACATGCATCCAGCGCAGCGTAGATAAGGAGATAGGGGGAGAACAGCGGTTAGAGGTTAATCTCTGACTGACTGATAGGGTCAGGTGTTCAGGTACCGTATTGTCCAGGTCAAACAGGTAGGAGTCATCTCATGGGGACCCGGGTTCGAATCCGGCCTGGGTCGTTTCCCAACCCTATCCCATCTCTCTCTCTCCCACTCATTTCCTGTCACCATCTTTGCTGTACTGTCACTGTCAGTGGAGGCAGAAAAATATATACTTTGAAAAAAAGGGTGGAATGTGTCCCAGTATGGGCTTTTACAAGCATCAAGTGAGTCCTTGTCCTTTTCCATGCGGGATCTCTAATCTGTATACGGTCGTGCGTTTGTAATTAGTACTACACGCACCCATGCACTATGCGCATTAGAAAGGTGGCCCGGTATGAGCTCTTACAAACATCAAGTGAGTCCTCGCCCTTTTTTTTATGTGGAATTGTTTATCTGTATACGTCCCTGAGTTTGTAATTGATACTGCTACACGCACCCAGCACAGCATTAAAAGGTGGAATTTGTCCCAATATGAACTTTTACAAGCATCAAGTGAGTCCTCGCCCTTTTTTTCATGTGGCATCACTAATCTATATATTATCCTGCGTATGTAATTTCTATAAATTATACACGCACCCAGCACAGCAGTGAAAGGGTGGAGTCTGTTCCACTATGAGCTCTTACAAACATCAAGTGAGTCCCGCCCTTTTTTTTTATGTGAGATCGTTTATCTGTATACGTCCCTGCATTTGTAATTGATACTGCTACACGCACCCAGCACAGCATTAAAAGGGTGGAATTTGTCCCACTACGAGCTCTTACAAGCATCAAGTGAGTGCTCGCCCTTTTCGATGCGGGATCGTTTATCTGTATACATTCCTGCGTTTGTAATTGCTACCACGTACATGCACCCAGCACAGCATTAAAACTGTGGAATTTTTGTAAGTGCTGCTACGTGCACCCAGCACCAGTGGCGGTTCTATAGTGTTTTACACCCCCCCCCCCCCCCGAGGCAGAGAGACACGCTGCTTCTGCTTCTGTGCATGGCACCTTCTCAGCAAGAAGTTCACCAGTTTACCACGGGGGCGCCAATGTGCCGATTCCAGCGATATGACACACAGAGCGTTTTTATTTTATTTCATTTTTTTACCCAAGCGCTCGTGGCGCCCCCCACGACATGGCGCCCGGGCGGCTGCCCGGTTCGCCCGTGCCTAAAACCACTACTGCCCAGCACAGCACTGAAAGGGTGAGGGTGACCCAGTATGAGCTTTTGCAAGCATCAAGTGAGGGCTCGCCCTTTTTTACGCGGGATCGCTAACCTGTATACTTAGTACTGTATACTCTGTATAATCTGTGCCTGTGTTTGTAATTGCCGCTACACGCGTCCAGCACAGCATCAAAAAGCTGGAATTTGTCCCAGTCTGAACTTTTAAAAGCTATATAATGTGCTTGCTCGTTTTTTTTCAATCATCCCCTCCCTTTTCTTTTTTTTTTTCTTTAGATCAACCTACTGACCATTTACTGGGGAGTGGGGCTGAAGTTGTCTTACTGCTCTTGTTGTGGCACTAACTGTGTGTGTGTGTGTGTGTGTGTGTGTGTGTGTCAGGGTTCGTTTGCAGCTCTACCGGACAGAGAAGATGGGTTGGGGTGTCAGAGCCCTGCAGGATATCCCACAAGGCAGCTTCATCTGCGAGTAAGTGTGTGTGTGTGTGTGTTTGTGTGTGCCAGTCTATACAGGTGGTGGGGTGTGTGTGTGTGTGTGTGTGCGCGCGCCCACTACAAAAGCAAACGGTTTTTGTGGAGAACATTTTCCTGGATGTTTATATTGTGGAGAGTACTGTCTGGTGTGTATGGTGTCTTAGTGTGTGTTCACCTGCCCAGGTATGTAGTCTGGTGTGTATGCTGTCTTGGTGTGTGTTCACCTGCCCAGGTATGTAGTGTGGTGTGTATGGTGTCTTAGTGTGTGTTCACCTGCCCAGGTAGGTAGTGTGGTGTGTATATTGTCTGGTGTGTATGCTGTCTTAGTTTGTGTTCACCTGCCCAGGTATGTGGGAGAGCTGATATCGGACGCGGAAGCGGACGTGCGGGAAGATGACTCCTACCTGTTTGACCTGGACAATAAGGTACCTGAACACACCTGACCCTATCAGTCAGTCAGAGATTACCCTTTCACCACTGTTCTCCCCCTATCTCCTTATCTTCCCCCTTTAAGTTTATCCTTATCTGTCTCGCTCAAGATTGAGTGTGTTTACAGCTGTGAGTCCCTGCTTCTCCTTCTGCTTCCTTATAAAAAATGGCTGTCTAGTGGTTGTCCATTTTGCTTCCTTATAGAAAATGGCTGTCTAATGGTTGACTATTTTGCTTCCTTATAGAAAATGGCTGTCTATTTGTCTATTGAGTGTATGCTACTACAACATGTCTATATGTTGGATGTGTAGAGAGCTAACATCTACCACAGTCAAATTCCTTGTATATGTAAGTATACTTGGCCAATAAAACAGATTCTGATTCTAATGACTGTTTTTTTTCTTTTTTTCCCCCTTCCCCCCGTCCAGGATGGAGAGGTGTACTGCATAGATGCCCGTTACTACGGCAACATCAGCCGCTTCATCAACCACCTGTGTGACCCCAACATCATCCCCGTGCGCGTGTTCATGCTGCACCAGGACCTCCGCTTCCCCCGCATAGCCTTCTTCAGCTCCAGAGACATCTACACCGGCCAGGAGCTGGGGTGGGTAATGACGCACGCACGCACGCACGCACGCACGCACGCACGCACGCACGCACGCACGCACGCACGCACGCACGCAGACACGCAGACACGCAGACAGACAGACAGATTATTGTCACATGTATAGACATACTGGGTAGACTAGGACATGCTTCTTCAGCTCCAGAGACATCTACACCGGCCAGGAGCTGGCAGGGAGAGAGAGAGAGAGACAGAGAGAGAGACAGACAGACACGCACGCACGCACACACACACACACACACACACACACACACACACACGGCTACTGACCAGCGTGAGGGGAGAGGGAGGGAGGAGAGATCGAGAGAGAGAGGTAGTGTAGCCATGCGTATGTAGCCATACAAGCTAGCATCTAATCCCTGCAGTCCCTTAATGTTAAATAAACTTAATGTTAAATAAAGAAGCCAACAAAAGGGATGACCGCAATGAAGCAGTGCAGTTCTATCAGATAACGGTGGTTTACAAAAAAATGTCCGTCTGTGTCCAGGTTTGACTACGGAGATCGTTTCTGGGACATCAAGAGCAAGTACTTCACCTGCCAGTGCGGCTCTGAGAAGTGCAAGCACTCAGCGGAGGCCATTGCCCTGGAGCAGAGCCGGCTCGCTCGCCTGGAGGCCTGCCCAGAGACGGGCACCGACCCTGGGATGACTGTGCTGGGAAACTCCTAGGCCTTTTTTGAGGCCTGCTGGAGATGCATGCTTTTCACCCTCCTCTCCCTCTCCTGTCCCCTCTCCTCTTCTCTCCCTCTCCTCTTCTCTCCCTCTCCTCTCCCCACTCTTCTCCTCTCTCTCTCTCTCTCTCTCTCCTGTCCTGTCCCCTCTCCTCTCCTCTTCTGTCCCCTCTCTTCTCCTGTCCTCTCCTCTCATCCCCTCTCCTCTCCTCCTCCTCTTCTGCCTCTCCTCTGGTGTCGTTACATCTGCTGTGCGTTACGGCTGTGCTAGTGAGGGATTCTGTTACCTCACCGATGATGGACTGACCTGCCAACTGCCCCAGACACAGAAACGCCGATGGAACACCAAAGCACACAAGATCATCTTGTCGATTTCATAATGAAACATCTTTTGTTTTTTTGTTTATTTCTTTGTTTGTTTGTTTTTTTCTATGTAAATGTACATTTTTTTGTTAAACTTACAACAAACAGTACATTGGTTCTGTAAAGTCATCAAAAAAAAAAGAAAGAAAGAAACCATCAAGTTCTTGTTTGATCATCATGTTTGACTGATGAGACTTTGTCCACTAAAAGAGAAAGAAAGAACTCTGAAGAGTGTCGTGCTCTTCCCATTCCAGCCCTGGTGTGTGCCATACGACTTGAATAGAACTTCTCAAAAGGTCCATTTCACTTTCCGGTGAAGTGAGTGTGTAGATTTTTTTAGTTGGCTAATTTTAGGGCTGTCCTGATTTCATGTCTTTATTTTATTACGTTACTGCATACTTCTTTGTTTAGTTTTTTTTCATGTAATAAATATTTGAAATAGCCTTGGTCTGTTTTTTTTTTTGTTATAATCTTTAATTACATGCTAAAGTAAGCCTTTATCAACAGGTAGTGTTTTCCTGAGATTTCAGAGAGCCAGGTTAGGATAAGCAAAATGCCTGTGACTCTACACGTCACCCATTTCCTGGCATTTCTCTGGAAAGGGGAGGCATGGAAGGTAAACAAGCACCCGGCTATCAGTTCTTTGATGTTGATAATGACCCTTAATAGCTTAGCCTATCACTTGAGAAAATCTTAGGTGAATGCCTCAGCTATTCGGCCAAAGTCCTGGGCCAAAGTCTTTTTATCCCACAGGTCATGACTTATGACTAATCTTAAACTCTGTGAATATTAGCCTAATGCTTGAATGTAAAACGTTGGCGCATTCCAATGATTTTCAGGTTTATTTTCAGCCAGTTTGGGTAGAACACTTGTTTTTTTTTTTTTTTTTTTGTCTGAGTCGTATTCGTCCCCATGTCTGATTGAGTTGGTACTTTGTAGAAAGATCCCAGCGTTCTCCACCAGGTGGCGAATGGTCACATTTTTTCGTGCGCTCGCTCAGAGCTCGCGCTAGAGGCGGTCTGGCCGGGGGTGGAACCTCCTCCCAAGGTGCGCATCACAAAGCAGGTGCGTCACAATTAACGAGCGCAGGGAGTAAGTTGAACAGATTGGTCGTCTCAGCCTGACAACAACCCCGCTTCTCAAGCCGGTTCTGCCTTGGGTCCTTTAACACATGCTATAACGACACTTCAGGCACTTCCAGAGGAGTAGAGAGACATTCTCGGGAAGGCAGTTCGAGGGAACTAAACGTGACGATGGGGAAAGACAAGTCTGACGAGAAAGCAGAAAATTCGGAATATGGTGAGTTACCGCTAAGTTATTAGGAGGCTTGGCACTGATTCAACAAGCAGACCAGCGGTTTGATCTGCCTCAGGTGTCGGTTGAAATGTGTCTCCTCCCTAAAATCTCTGCTAAGTGAGGTATGAAGTAGACTACAAGACTTGGTGCCCATGATGATAACGATGCTTGGTCAAGAACAGTTGCCAGGTGCTCTGTGTACTCATCGTTAGGGTAGCCCTCTAGTTGTTGGTAGTTTCATTACATTCAGAAAGATGTATACATCTGGGATAGTTTAAATCCTCACGTCCCTTTGGTGTCTTTAATATATACTTCTGTGGTAAGAATTAAAATGGTCCTTGATCACTACACTGTAAGGAAAGTGTAGTCACCTTTCCACGTCACATCACATCCTGCGTATAGATGTTTACCTTAGCGCCGCAGTGTGTTTTCATTCTGTACACGAGATTTTGTCATTATTTGCTTGTTATCTTATGACAGGGAAATCAAACAGGATGTAGATAATAGCCTAAGGAACAGTTCTTGCCCACAAGTTTGCTTTGTGGCATGTGGCTTAGACAGTAACACAGTGTGGGAACCCATAAGGAGTAGTAGTTAAGTCCACAACATTCAGACTAGTTAAGTCCACAACAGTCAGATTTTAAGTCCACAACATTTAGGCTTTAGGTCCACAACATTCAGACTTCAAGTCCACAACATTTAACATTCAGACTTCAAGTCCACAACATTTAGGCTTCAAGTCCACAACATTCAGACTTCAGGTCCACAACATTTAGGCTTTAGATCCACACCATTCAGACTTAAAGTCCACAACAGTCAGGCTTCAAGTCCACAACAGTCAAGCTTCAAGTCCACATGTAGGCTTCAGGTCCCACAACATTTAGGCTTCAGTCAGGGAAGGGATGCAAAGCAGCATATGTTACTAGGCACAAAGTTACAAATGAGAGCTTGAATATTAGAAGGAGGTGGTTGTTAGGCTTAGCCTACTGTTGGGGTGATGGTGAATCACTAAAATAAAGAGGATGGCTCTGTAGAAAAATACAACTAAAAAAATGGTGCTTTGATCATCAGTGAAAAAAAGTATATCAAGATTTCTGCAGGCGTCGGTCCCTCCTCGTTCCCTCCTTAATCTCATCTTCTACTGTTGAGAGATTGTGCTTGTGCTTTACTGCTCTATTAAACAAGGATACAAGGATGGTTTATGGTCACATGCATGGACATACTGGGTAGAGTAGGACATGCAGTAAAATTGGTGATTGTTTGTCTAAAACTGTGCTGGGCTGGGGTAAAGTGCATAGAATGCAGTTTGGGGATGGCTACCTGATGAAGGGCAGAGGTGGAATGGGTGATGGTGGGGTTGGTGTGGTGTGAGGAGGAATGGGTGATGGTGGGGTTGGTGTGGTGTGTGTGTGAGGAGGAATGGGTGATGGCGGGGTTGGTGTGGTGTGAGGAGGCAGAAGAGTGCTGTGAGGAAGCGGACTGCATGCCACTGTGTCGGCCCAAGTAGAGAAGCAAACAGCAGCCCACAGTTTAAATAGAAAGTGCAAAAGTGATTCCCATTTGTCATTGTGATCACACAGCACACCACTGCACACACAACAAAGTTCAAGCTCTGCATTGAACCCATCACACGTGTGAGCAGGGGACACAGCCATGCCAACGGTGTCCGGGGAGGTGGGGACGGTACCATGCTCAGGGCACCCCTGTGTGTGTGTGTGTGTGTGTATGTGTGTGGGGATGGTACCATGCTCAGGGCACCTCAGTATGTGTGGGTGTGGGTGTGGGTGTGTGTGGGGATGGTACCATGCCCAGGGCACCTCAGTCACAGGAGAGGACGGAAGAGAGCACTGGTCAGTCACTCCCCTCACCCACCTGTCGGTGTGGGGAATTGAACTTGTGACTCTTTGGCTGCAACTCAACTCCTTAACTGGTAGCCCATGACTGCTCCCAGTCCATGTACTACTATACAATATAAAACTAGACTGCATTGCAGCAGAAAGTGCTAAAAGTGTGCTTGCTTGCATGTGACAAGTTTAATGATTGTCGGAGCAAATATGTGCCACAACAGATGTTTTTTTTCCTAATTACAATGCAACCTAATGGCCAAATGGCGACAAATTGACATGCTTTGGATGGGGGTCAAAAGCCAATGTACCAAATTTCTGCCCTACAAAGCCAAAAGGCAGTAACTTCATATTTTGTCAGTACTGAGTTTAGACTGGAAATTGACTTTATAACAACTCCTTGTGTTGTGACTAAATCTCTAACTTATTCCTATTAAGAAAGTACATAAAAGGATTACTACTTTTATACCTACAATGTGTTTGACTGGGCAGTATGTCAACTTTAAGGCATTTTTCTTAGTTTCAATGTTCATGTAGTTACTGCACTTTGCCTTTGTAGGGCAGATTTGGTTGCAATACTTTGTAGCCCTGCCGAGATATGAGCTCACTTCCTGTTTGGTGGCTTTGCCGCTGATTTTGATCTTGATTTTGGCTGTCATGGGCAAATGGGCAAATGATTGTGAAATTCAAAATGCCATTAAGTAAGTTTTGTCAGGTGTGGTCTGAAGATCATGTGTGCCAAGTTTCTAGAAAAATGGTTAAAAAGTGTGGCTATAGACATTTTCCGAAGTAGTAGGAAAGTTTGGAGGTGGAAATTCACACGATAGGGTCAAGTGTCACGTTTAGGGTTCAAAGGACCCTAGGTTCAAAATATCTCTGAAAAACCGAAACACAGACATTTGGATTATGATGGCCCAAACAGCCAAAATTATAGCACTTTCTTCACTGAAACAAAAACCAAATGGGTGCAGTTGTGCAGTAAACTTATAATGAGAAACTGATGATAATTATTATTATTTTAATTATTTGGTTTGATGTGTATGATGTGTGTGGGACAAGAGATGTTACTCGTCGCTGGCGTTGGATTTAGGCTACCTCAGAGCACCGCTGCCAAGTGTCTGAGCTGGACATGGGTGCATGAGTGTTTTTGATCTGCTGAGACATTTTCCACACACATACACACACACACACACACAAATACTCATATAAGATGTCGTCTTTTACATGGACATGTGGATTCGGGTTGATTTGATCTGCTGAGACATAGCCCTGTGTGCACTAAACCTGAAGAAGAACTAGCCATTGATAATGTTGTTCTGCTCTGTGTCAAAGTCAAGCATCTCTGTAAATGCATTGACTTTTATATTCATGAATTTGCAGTTTTGAACTGTTGTCTAAAGCTTGCTTGTCTCTCACAAACAGGCAGACTGTCTCTGGCTGTTGTTCGGTAACTCTCAAAACACACACACACACACACACACACACACACACACACACACACAAATACACAGAAATATAAGATGTTGTCTTTACATGGACATGTAGATTTGGGTTGATTTGCACAAGCCAGTCCAGACCATCCACAGACTCCCCAAACTCCCTGCGTCAGGTTCCTGGTAAATTGTCAACCACAATATCTTCATTTTTAACAGGCCTAGATGTTACGTAGGCAGTTAAAATGTGTCACAACTCACTTCAGGTTCAAAGTTTTGTGGGATTCAGACGAGTTCAGTTAGGCGAGTTCAGTGAGTCATAAAAAGACAAAGGAACTGACTGATCATGTCAAGGTCACTTTTGTCCATTTTGCCGTGATTATCCTGACTAATGGTGTCCGTGCGCTGTTAACTGAAATGTGAGCCTGAGCTCCGCTCGACTCGACACAGCTAGAGAAACCGGTTCCGCAGGGGAAGAGAATTAGTGTGTGTGTGAGTGTGTGTGTGTGTGTGTGTGTGAGAGTGTGTGTCTAACAGCTCGGCCCACTTAGCTTATTATCGGTCACTCTTTTTAAAGTTTTCTTTTTAATCTCAGAGGTATTTATTTAATTTTTTTAAATTTAATCTAGAGATAGATATTTATTTAAGTTCTCTTTTGGGTTGAGATTCAAAGATAACCCAGCAAAGCCACCCTTATGGGAATTTTCACCATCATATCAGCCATCTGTTTATTTACACTTGTGACTTCAAAATCATAAACGTTGAAGAGTAGATAAGGTTGGTCTCCTTTACATGGCTGTAGTGCAGGTAGATGGGTCTGAAGCTGTTTGGTAAAGAATTTAGGCAAGAGTTGACCACTTACATGGACTAAACAGTATCAGGGTTTTTGTTCCCGCTACAGTCAATGCAAAGTCAGAGCTCTGGTGGTCAGTTTTATGTGTGAGTCATTTGTTTTTAATTAAAATACTCCTTCTCCATGTACGCTGCCCTGTACACCTGTCAGTGGGTGTGTTATGTAGGCTACAGCACTAGACCAGGTGTATACTCGATGTATTGTGACGTTTAAATGTGTACCCTGCCCACAGACAAAACTCCACAAACTTGTCTATTAAGGGGCCCTGTGGTGTGTGTGTGTGTGTGTGTGTGTATGTGTGTGTGTGTGTGTGTGTGTGTGTGTGTGTGTGTGTGTGTATATGTGTGTGTATATGTGTGTATGTGTGTGTGTGTGTGTGTGTGTGTGTGGAAAGTAAATGATGTGAAATGCCTAAGTGAAAAGCAGAAATACAGGTACCTGGCACTGCAGGTGTAGGTGAGCAGGGGGGGTGCAGGTGTAGGTGAGAGGGAGCGCTGGTGTAGGTAAGAGGGGTGGGGCAGGTGTAGGTGAGGGGTGTAGGTGAGAGGTGTGGGTGCAGGTGTAGGTGAGCAGGGGGGGTGCAGGGGTAGGTGAGGGGGTGCAGGTGTAGGTGAGGGGGGTGGTGCCGGTGTAGGTGAGAGGTGTAGGTAAGGGGGGTAGGTGAGGGGGTGGTGCAGGTGTAGGTGAGTGTAGGTGAGGGGTGTAGGTGGGCGGCGGGGGGGGTGCAGGTGTGGATGAGGGGGAGCACTGCAGGTGTAGGTGAGAGGGGTACTGCAGGTGTAGGTGTAGGTGGGGGGGGGGGGTGCAGGGGTAGGTGAGGGATGTAGGTGAGGGGGTGGTGAGGGGGTTACTGCAGGTGTAGGTGAGGGGTGTAGGTGAGCAGGGGGGGGGGGCAGGTGTAGGTGAGGGGGAGGTGCAGGTATAGATGAGGGGGGGCAGTGCAGGTGTAGGTGAGGGGGGGGAGCTGCAGGTGTAGGTGAGCAGGGGGTGGTGCAGGTGTAGGTGAGGGGGGGGGGGGGTGCAGGTGTAGATGAGGGGGGGCAGTGCAGGTGTAGGTGAGCGGGGGTGAAAAGGCTTATGTGTGTACATACAGTATGTGGAGTAGTAGTAAAATGAGGATAAGTAGAACCAACATTGGCTCCACAGGGCTTCCGCCATCTTAGAATTCAAATGGCATTCAAATTGCTCCCATTCTGCCCCAGAGAATATAATGGGCTTTTGCTCTCTGTCTCTGCCCCTGTCTGACTGTGTGTGTGTGTATCTGTGTGTGTGTATGTGTGTCTCTCTCTCTCACTCTTTCTTGCTTTTTTGCTCTCCTCCCTTTCTCTCCCCCTCCAATCTTCCCTCCTTCAGGCTCCCCTCTTTGCTCCCTCTCTCTCTCTCTTTCTCTCTCTTGCTCTCTCTGTCACTATTTCTCTATTTTTTTCTCTCCTCCCTCTCTCTCTCCATCCATCCTTCCCTCCCTCTGGCTCCTCTCTTCTTTTTTCCTCTCTCTCTGTCTCTCTTTTTCTATTTCTCTCCCTCACTCTCTGTGGCCATCTCTTCCTCTCTCTGACCCCCCCGCCCCCCGGCCTGTGTTCTGGTCAAGGTCCTTCCCCACAGGTCACTGAGTGGCATCTTGGGTCAGTGTGTGTTTCCCTGAAGCTGTCTCTGCCCTGTTACTCATTACTCTGGGACTGACTAACTAACTAACTAAGCTGCATACCTGCATGGCCACGCAACAACAAACCCACTCCAGCTGCCACGCAACCATCACTCCCTCCCTAAAAACAAACACCCGTTACAATACTGCTTCCTGTTTCGTCATGCTTGCGTCCTGAGGAGTTAGCCTGTTTATTTGCACTCATCTGACTTTCTCTTGTTGTTTATATCAATGTTGTATGAACACAGGTCTTTCTGTTTCTCTCTCTCAGCCCCCCCCCTTACTCTTCATCTCTGCCTCTTTTTTTTTATCCACCCCCCCCCACCACCACCCTTTTTCTTCCCCCCTCCCTTGCTCTCTCCTTCTCTGTATTTACAGTATATTGATGTAACACAGTTACAGATGATTGTCAGTGTCTTAATGTCACATTTATAAACAGAGGTGATTATTTGATTATTTCACCATTCTTCATGATCTGAAAAACTTTTCTTCCTTTGTTGCAGGGGAACCAGCCAAGTATGACCCAACATTCAATGGACCCATTCACAACAGGTGTGTGTTTTGTCATCACAAAGTGTATTGCAAATTACAAAAGGGTAGTCTACAGTGATTTTTTTTTTTCATTCACATTTTATTAGAATAGTTTTGTGTTGAAGGTGATACTTGGACATACCTACTGATTGAGAAGCCTGTATAATGTGTGTGTTGCTGTTTTGCCTTAACCCTTTGAGGAGTATGGTCATGCGTGTGTGATTACAACATTTTCAAAATTGAGAGTTGCCACTATGATGTCACAAACACTCTGAGGGATTTTCAACATGACGTTCTATGACAGCTAAAGAATGTTCGTGTAGAATTCTAGAAGAACAGTGGAAAAATGATTCACTGCTCAAAGGGTTAAACAAGAATACAATGATGGTTCACATGCATAGACAGACATACTGGGTAGAGTAGGCCATGCAGTGAAATTGGTGATTTTTAGTCTAAACAAAAACATACCTGTCTCCCTGCCCCCCCCCCCCCCATTTCTCCTCCTCTAGGAGCTGTACAGATGTCATCTGCTGTGTGCTGTTCATTCTGGTCATTGCCGGCTACTTGGTAGTGGGAGCTCTGGGTAATGGAGTTTTCTATTGTTTTGGTCCCCGAACCTTATCCTCTGTTGTCCCATCTCTCTGTTCTCTCCCTCTCTTTCTCTCTCTATTGTTCTCTCTGTCTCTCTGTCTCTCTTTGTCTGATCTCCCTGTTCTCTCTCTCTGTCTGTTCTCCCTCACACACTCTGTCTTTCTGTCTCTGTCTCTCTCTCTCGCCCCCCCCCCCCCCCCTCTCTCTATTGTTCTCTCTCTCTGTCTCTCTTCTCCCCTGTTCTCTTTCTCTTTTTGTTCTCTCTCACACACTCTTTCTGTATCTGTCTCACTTTCATCTTTATGTCACCTACCTTTGTTGTGGTCCTTTGTTCACCTGTGGCAGTGATTCCTGCCTGCACTGCTGACACCACAGTGTTACAGTCCTAGTTATCTCCCTCTCACTCAACGTCTGTCTTTTAGGACTCTCAAAGCAACACTAGGTAGTTTTTTTCAACCTTAAAATAATGTTTTCAAAATCACTAAATAAATAAATAAATAAATACATACATACATACATACATACATACATACATACATACATACATAAATGAGGAGAAGCTGTGGAATAACCAGAGTTTAGCTCCGCCTCCTAACCTCGGCAATACAGCCCACCGAAGCTGAGCGTTCACATACACACACACACACACACACACACACACACACACACACACACACACACATAGAGCTCAGCTCCCTCTGCTATAGTCTTTATAGTGGTACAATAGAGTGAGTAAATATGCCACAAAGATGTGTAAAATGATTTCATGACCTCAGCATCCATGATTACACACTCGCTCCCCCTCATGCCCTTCTCTGAGTGGCCTATCTTTGCGCACAAGTAAATACCGCGACCAAAATACACACGAAAGCTAATTTGACGTGTTGGCAAACATATGGTGATGTTTTACCTGTGTGAAAGCTTTAACATGTTATTGTAATCTTTGGTTACACTTTATCTTACTGTCCCTGTGTAACATTTATCCTAATAAGCACCATTCTGCCTGACCACTACAGTAACCTCAAGTCAATAAATTACCCAGTAAACCAAAGACCTCAGCTTATCTGTGGTTTTCCCATTAAGATGGCTTTGTCCGTCTAGCAGGAAGTGTTACGCTGTTTCGTTTGTTTGACCCAGTGTAGGAAATTATACTGCAGTCACCCTGCCTGAGATTCACGCTGAAGCAGCCACCATGAGAGGGTGGTCTGCCTAATGATAATCCCCTCATTGTAACGAGAATGGTCCACAATCACTCAACAACCGAGTTGATGAGCTCAATCATGTGAAAGCACCAATCAGTTGTAGTATGGGTGGCGGAGGTAGGCCATTGAATACCACTACAGAAAATGTGTCAAGTACCGGTAATTATACAGAGAGACACATTCTCTCCAGACCTAGTTGCCTGATCAACTTCATGTATTTGCATTAAATAACATTGAAGAAGTCTTAACTGTATAAATAGCTAGAGTTTTAGTTGCTCGTTGTTCAGAGTAGCACCGCTGAATCCGGAGTATGGCTCTCATGATTCGTCACTGCTTTTCAGGGGAGTAAAGTATGATCGCTGCATAGACGCAACATAGAGACACCACGCACCCTTTTTCTCACACCAGTGAACCTGACTAGTCATCTTTTCCTGTCAATGCTGGAGTGAGGTCACTCGTGTAATCAGCACTAACTGCTGAGGGTCAAGACAGCAGAGGTGTACAGGGAAGTTTGGCCCGAGGGCAGTTTTTATAGTAAACACTGTATGGAGCCATAAAGACTCGACTGTAGCCAGTAAAACAAGTCTAACGGGTAAAACGGGTATCTCGTTAAAAAAAAGATGGTTACACAGGTTTTACAGTCCATATTACAGTGTATCTCCATCATGAAGTATAGTGTACAAAGTTTTTTGTAACAATATGTAACATTTTGTACGTACACTGGACCATAGGGGTTAAGATTAGGGTTAGTGTTAAGTATGTATGTACAGTGTTATTACATAATATTACATGTTGTTACATTTAGACACACGGTAAAAGGAACCGTTAAAATAAAGTGTTACAAAAAAAGACTTACCCACAGTAAGTAATCGAAGATTTGCTTTGTTAGTGTATGCTATTGTAAACTGTATCAAATACAAATAACAAAGTGCAAACGTCTTGTTAATTAGTTTTTAATACATATAATTACTACATCTAGGCCCTTATGTGGACTACAGTGTGGCTACTGTGCTCAGACCTGTGTCTATTTTCGGGTCCATGATAACTCTGAAGGGCGTTTTTTTTTTTTTTTTTAAGAATCCATTAGTTTATTTTCCAGATAATTTGCATTGACATCCATTGCACTGACAGTGTCTCCGTGACGTCACAGAGGGCTTGTTCAGTTCTCTTAGGCCCTGTCCACACTGAGACGGATAAATATAGATATGCATAATTATTTATCCGGTTAGGCCTTCCGTCCACATTAAAATGGCGTATTCCAACACTGAAATTTAAAAAACGGCTTTTAAAAACATTCTCTGAAGTGCATAAATCTGAAAATGGCGCCATTTTGTTGTGGTGTGTACAGAGTACATGGGGAGTTTCAAATGTGACCTTCGGTTACCATGACGCCAAAGAAAGTTTAGCTTCTAATTGGCTGGTATGGTGTTCCACAGCAGAACACAGCGTGTTTATCCGGGTGCGTGTGGACGGAGAAAAACGTTCTAGTGTGGACGGAGAGAGTTTTGACTACAGATATGCGTATCAGGGCTAGAACATTTGCACCAGCCACTAGCCCAATGCTGGTAAAATATGAAAGTGGCTGCTAGATTTCGGACACAAAATAACAATTTACTATTGAGTGGCTGGTGAATTTTACAATATATTTGTCAGTGGCTGGTAAAGGTTCACATTTTGCAAAGTTAATTTCCACCCCTGATGCGTATGCATATTTATCCAGCCTAATGTGGACAGGGCCTTTTATGGAGTCTATGAACCTGACTGTGATGACAGGGAGCTGATCACAGGCAGCAGCTTAGGCTAATGTTCAACAAACACTCGTCTGTCTGTGACGCACTGTGGCTCACGAGTAACAGCTAGCCTACTTCCTCCTCACACATACACATGACAATAGACCCGCACAGGTCTCTCTGTGTCCTCAAACCAGATAAAATTTCACATGTAGAGGGGTTGGTTATGTGCCACACACTGTACCTGTGTGAAATTCACGCTTTTGTGTGTTCAGATCTGGGACTGCAAGGAACTGTGGGACATTTTTCATTGCTGTTGACGCTGTGTAAATATGGTGTCTTGTCAACTTTACGGACTTTATAGAGCTACCTCAGGTCTCAGGGCATCGGTCACACCATGTTATTATGCCTGCAGACCCTGCAAAAAACTGAATGACCCTGAATGACAACAGTCATGAACATGAATGAAGTGTCATTAATGTTTATGATATGTGTCATCCCATGTTTATGACATGTTCATGTCACTCTTATGTAGACACCTTCAAATAAAGTGTAACCAAATATTCCTACGTAGACATCTTAAAAAAAAATATAACCAAATATTCTTATGTAGACACCTTCAAATAAAGTGTAACCAAATATTCCTCTCTGTCGTTTCTCCCTCTCTTTGACCCTTGACCCTTCACCTCTGACCCCTCCTCTTAGCCTGGCTGTATGGAGACCCACGCCATGTTCTGTACCCCAGGAACTCCACCGGGATGTTTTGTGGGATAGGGGCCAATGAGTAAGGCACTTCCTGTCTTTTTAATCGCAATACTGGACGTGCATGTGTTGTCGTTTTGAAAAATATGAACCGTCTGGCTATTTTGCATGGGTTGACCTTACCTTGTGTGTTTGTGAGAGTGTGTGTGTGTGTGTGTTTTTCTAGGGTGCGTACATGTGTTTTTTGCATGCAAAACAGAGAATTTGTATTCCATTTGCGGTGTGTGTATTTGTGTGCATGCGTGTGTGCGTGCGTGTGTGTGTGCATGTGTGTGTGTGTGCATGTGCGGGCGTGTGTGTGTGTGTGTGTGTGTCTGGATGTGTGCGCGTGTGTGCATTAATTTACATTATGCCATTTTATCAGTTGTGTGCCAGTGAGAAGTTTCTGTTTGGCCTTCATGCTCTTGTGTGTTTTATCAGGAGCAGTTAGTTCCTGTTGTGTTTGTCCTCCCTACATAGCTGACCATGACTCAGATGTCTCCAGGAAGTGTTGACTAACTGCTCCTCCTTCTCCTCCTTCTCCATCACCTTCTTTTCTTCCCACACATTTCACCTTCTCCTCTCCTCCTCCTCTCCTCCTCCTTCTTTTCCCTTTCTCTTCACCTCCTCCCTCCTTCCCGCCCCTTCCCTGCTTCTCCACCTTCCTCTCCTCTTCTCCTCTCGGCCTCCTCCTCCTTCCTCACCTTCTTTTCTTCCCAAACATTCCACCTGCTCCTCTCCCTTCCTCCTTTCCTCCTCTCCTCCTCCTCCTCCTCCTCCTCCTCCTCCCTTTCTCTTCACCTCCTCCTTACTGCCCCTTCCCTGCTTCTCCACCTCCTCTCTTCTTCTCTCCTCCTCCTTCTCCTTCTCCTCCTCCCTTTCTCTTCACCTCCTCCTTCCCGCCCCTTCCCTGCTTCTCCACCTTCCTCTCCTCTTCTCCTTTCTGCCTCCTCCTCCTTCCTCACCTTCTTTTCTTCCCACACATTCCACCTGCTCCTCCTCCTACTTTTCCCTGTTTCTCCCTGTTTTCTTTTCTCTTCTCTTCCCCTCTTCTCATCCTTCTCCTTCCCCTCCTCTCCACTCCTCCTCCCTATTTCCTCCATCCTCCCACCTCTCCTCCACCTTGTTCCCCTCCTTCTTCTCCTCGCCTCTCCTTCCCCATCTCCCTTTCTCTTCACCTCCTCCTTCCTGCCCCATCTCCATCTCCTTGTCCACCTCCTTCTTCTCCTCACCTCTCCTCCTCCCCAACATATTTCACCTTCTCCTCTCCTTTCCTCCTCGCCTCTCCTCCTCCATCTCCCTTTCTCTTCACCTCCTTCTTCCATCTCCTTCTCCACCTCCTTCCCCTCCTTCTTCTCCTCTTCTCTCCTCCTCCAACAGGGGTAAGCCAAACGTCTTCTACTTTGACATCCTCAAGTGTGCCACAGGTACCAACATCATGGCCGCTGCCCTCAACGGCCTGCAGTGTCCCACCACTCAGGTATGGATCCCCTGCCCCCTTATGGCGTTATATAGCCTCCACAGAGACAGGGGGCAGTGTGGGGCGTGCACAGCCTAACACATGATCAAAAAAAGCTAACTAAGGGAAAGGGTCAATAAGAGATCTGTACGCTGTTAGAATCCACAAACACACACACACACACACACACACACACCTACCCATATAGTGTGCACAGATAAGTTTCAGTCAGAAACACACACACACACACACACACACACACACATACCCCTATGGTGTGCACAGATAAGTTTCATTCAGAAGCAAACACACACACACACACACACACACACACACACACACACACACACACCCCTATGGTGTACACAGATAAGTTTCAGTCAGAAGCACTCACACACCTTTATGGTGTCACTCAGGACCACACAAAAAAAAAAAACACACGCACACACACATATACCCCTATGGTGTCAAAAACATGCATACTGTACATGACCTATGTAGAAATAAATAAACATTTTCTAAAAACTGGTTTCCCGTTCAGCTTGGCACGAGATGAAAGTGATCATCAATGAAAGCTTTTATTCTAGGACCATACTTTATCCGCCCTGGGAAGGCTGAACCAAAACACAGAATATTTACATCCACTTTACATAGATAGGCCACTGTAAACATGCCTGCCGGATAGCGCCGCGACTGATGCTGGAGCCTGTGTGGCTCTGGGAGCTCAGGATAGAGACTGCTGATCTGATATGTCAGCGTTAAAGAGATGATGCTCGGGACGACGTTTAGAGAACTGTTATCACAGGGGTCACATGGCCATGGGCTTCAGTGTGTCGTTTCTCTGACTCATTACAGTAAATTAAATTACATTACATTACAATAAATTACATTACATTACATTGTTACGTTACGTTACGTTACATTACATTACAATACAATACAATACACTACATTACATTACATTGCATTTAGCTGGCGATCTTGTCCAGAGCGACTTTACATTGAATTAGGTACGGGAGCAACCTCGGGTTAGATGCCCTGCTCAAGGGCACTTCCAACAGGGTTGAGGGTGCAGGAGAGTGCTGGTTATTCACTGCCCCACCCACATTCTTCTTACTGCTACGGGATTAATTGATGATGATGATGATGAGGAGGATGAGGATAACGATGACAAGTTACTTAGTGCGTGTGCGTGTGCGTGTGCATGTGCGTGTGCATGTGCGTGTGTGTGTGCGTGTGTGTGTGTGCGCGCGCGTGTGCGTGTGTGCGTGTGCATGTGCGTGTGTGTGTGCATGTGTGTGTGTGTGTGTGTATCTTGGGCTCAGGTGTGTGTGTCAGAGTGTCCCAAAATCTTCTGGACCCTCAACCCTCTGGCCTACCTCCCGGGTGCGTCGCCAGCGGACTTCTTCCAGCAGGAGCTCTGTGTCCCCACACTGGACCTGGCCACCACCTCTCTGGTGAGTCTGTCACACACGCACAGCAGAGATTGTAAAGATGTGGGTCTGCACACTGCCTCGTTTGCTCCAAAAGTTAAACTTTATTAGTTAAAAATGCAACGTTTCGATCCTTGTGGATCTTCATCAGGCATATCATATGCCTGATGAACACACACACTCATCTCTCTCTCCCACATCAGGCATATGATATGCCTGATGAAGATCCACAAGGATCGAAACGTTGCATTTTTAACTAATAAAGTTTAACTTTTGGAGCAAACGAGGCAGTGTGCAGACCCACATCTTTACATTGTCTGACACTTTTGTCTTGCACCTGCCGACAAACGACTTGGATGTTTGCACCCACTCTCCACAACGTTCACGCACAGCAGAGATGACATCTCAGCGTCAACACACATCGCTAAAATCAACATACAGCATATAACATGTTTAAAGCCAATCACTGCACAGTTGCCTTGTCTCCCTGCCCCTCTGCACACGTTCTGGCAATGACAATGTTGTCGGAAGTGTTTGTTAACCATGATCTCACCTGGGAAAGATTTTTTTTAAAGTATATATTTTATCTGAAACTTAAAGTAAAACATAAGAAGAAACCAGACACGAGATCCTTGTCAAGCTTGTGTAATGTGAACCTTGCATAATTCATATCACATGCCTTATAGTTTTGCTGAACGAGAAATGTAGGAAAGTAGCCATAATTTATGAGTAAATCATATGAGGTAAAAACTGTATTTATTTATGTATTTGTTTGTTTGTTTGTTTATTTATTTTTAATGAGTTGGTTGGTATGGCTTTGTGTTATTAAGCTTAAACACTTCTGTCTGTTTCTTAGACACCGACAGAGATTAAGGACCAAGAGCTGTGTCCCTTCTTCTACACCCCTACGTCACCAAGTAAGCTGGTCTTTACAGAGCAGTGATAGACAACCTGTGTGTGTGTGTGTGTGTGTGTGTGTGTGTGTGTGTGTGTGTGTGTGTGTGTGTGTGTGTGTGTGTGTGTCTACACCCCTACGTCACCAAGTAAGCTGGCCTTTACAGAGCAGTCATGGGCAACCTGTGTGTGTGTGTGTGTGTGTGTGTGTGTGTGTGTGTGTGTGTGTGTGTGTGTGTGTGTGTGTGTGTGTGTGTGTGTGTCTACACCCCTACGTCACCAAGTAAGCTGGCCTTTACAGAGTGGTGATAGGCAACCTGTGTGTGTGTGTGTGTGTGTGTGTGTGTGTGTGTGTGTGTGTGTGTGTGTGTGTGTGTGTGTGTGTGTCTGCACTGTGTCCCTTCTTCTACACCCCCACATCACCAAGTAAGCTGGCCTTTACATAGCGGTGATGGGCAACCTGTGTGTGTGTGTGTGTGTGTGTGTGTGTGTGTGTGTGTGTGTGTGTGTGTCTACACCCCTACGTCACCAAGTAAGCTGGCCTTTACAGAGTGGTGATAGGCAACCTGTGTGTGTGTGTGTGTGTGTGTGTGTGTGTGTGTCTACACCCCTACGTCACCAAGTAAGCTGGCCTTTACAGAGCAGTCATGGGCTACCTGTGTGTGTGTGTGTGTGTCTGTGTGTGTGTGTGTGTGTGTGTGTGTGTGTGTGTGTGTGTGTGTGTGTGTGTGTGTCTGTGTGTGTGTGTGTGTGTGTGTGTGTGTGTGTCTACAGAGCACTGATAGTCAACCTGCATTTAAAAGCTTCAGTCCAATATCACATACAGTTGTGCTCATAAGCTTACATACCTGCAAAATGCATTAAATGAGAAGGTGTGTCCAAGCGTTTGGCCCGTACTGTACTGTGTATATACCAGTTATGGGTGCTGTAAGTCATGTTAATCAGCATCCCCCTGTTGTCTTGTCCAGTTTTGGGACGGTGTTTGCCCTCTTTGGGTTCTTTCGGCGCCATTCCCACCAACTTCTCCATCGACGGGATGACAAGCAATCAGACTGTGGACCTCCTGAAGCAGGGCACCGGGTATGTAGACCATCCTTTGCTGTGTGACTAAAAATGACTAAAATGCTTTTTACTAATGGTCACATCATGCAAAAAAAATAAGCTGGTGGAATTTATGCAAATTTTGTCCACTCTCCACACACATACACACACACACACCTCCAGCAGTACAGCCAGCTGGAGCTAAGCCCACACACACCCACACACACACATACACACACACACACACACACACATACACACGCTTTGACAGTGTTGTTGATGTATGAACCCTCTCTCCTCTCTCTTACCACCAGTGATGGCGTCCCCATTGCGTGAGTGCCGCCATGTCTATAGTCGTGTCACCTGTCCCTTGTCCCTGTGGAAGCCCTCTTTATAGCTAGTAGTAGTAGTACTAGTAGTAGCAGAGTTGTATAAAGTAGAAGTAGAAGTACTGTTTTGGATGTAATTACAACACAAGTAGTACGGTACTACGCAGTTGCAACTGCATAATACCATACTACCAGTGTGGTAATTACATCCAAAACAGTATTTCTACTTCTACTTTATACAACTCTGAGTAGTAGTAGTAGTAGTAGTAGTAGTAGTAGTAGTAGTAGTAGTAGTAGTAGTAGTGGTGGTAGTAGTGGTAGTGGTAGTAATAGTAGTGTTGGTGGTGGTGGTAGTGGTAGTAATAGTAGTGTTGGTGGTGGTGGTAGTAGTAGTTTCACACTATCAAATAGTTTGTATGTAAGGAATAATTCCAAGAGAATGACTGCCTCACTGAACATTATCTCACTTATTATACGGCTACTTGCTAAAGAAACAAACCAAAACATACAAGGATGGTTTATTGTCAATGCATAGATATACTGGGTAAAGTAGGACATGCAGTGAAATTGGTCACACAAGTGTGACGGTACACCCTTGAAGGTTGATAAAAAGCGGGGCCAAAATGATATTCTTTTTATAGGGTTAGGGTTAGTTACGTTTCTAGTGGTGCCCCTGGTTGTGCCGTAGTCTTTCCATCGCGTGATTTCCCCATACCAGCCAAACAACATGTGTAGCATGAGCTGAGCGGAAGCTTATTTTCCTGTCCAACCAGTTGCTGTGCTGGTTATTGTGGTTGATGTGTAGAATGCTTGTAGTGTTTTCCACAAGCGTCATAATGCTGTGATCACTGCACCTTAGAGAATAAACCAGAACTGAAAATGATACTCTTCTGTCTAGTGCCACATACTCTATTTTTCTGTTTCTGTTTCTGCTGTCATAGAAATACAGTATGTCACAAAAGTGAGTACACCCCTCACATTTTTGTACATTTTTTTTATTATATCTTTCCATGTGAGAAGTCTAAAAATATAACACTTTGATACAATGTAAAGTAGGTGTAAGCTGTACACTGCCTACTTTACATTGTAAAAGTGTTATATCGTTAGACTACTCCCATGGAAAGATGTAATAAAAAAAGTACAAAAATGTTAGGGGTGTACTCACTTTTGTGACATACTGTACATGCTAAATGTGTGTTACATGTCCAAATTGTGCTTGCTTACTGTATGTGATGTACAACTTGTATTTTATTATTATTATTATTATTTTTCCCCAGTCTCTGAAGCCTACTGTTACATTTCTGAAATATTTGCTGTTATATAGACATTTTGAAAGCACATTAGATTGTTTATAAATGTTTATAATAGATAGACTTAATTTGAATAATGATTTGAGTCACTGGGTGACATGTTCATGTTTTTGCCTTGACTCTGTATCCAGAGATTTAGACAGTTGCATGTGTTATTTGTATCACAGCTTTGATCTCTTCCTCTCCCCGTCTCATCTAGTGATCTTGTGTCGGGCTTCAACGCCAAGGAAGTTGGTGTGCGCATCTTTGAGGACTTCGCATCGTCATGGCAGTGGATCCTCCTGTGAGTGGCTCCCCCCATGTGGTCCACTGCTGCCCCTAGTGGTCACCCCATGTGGTGCAGGCCTGCTGTTGGTGCACCACTCCCCCTAGTGGTAGCCCATGATAATAACCACTCCAAACAAGGGCTTTTATGGCCAAGACCTTAACCTTGAACATGCCTTACAACGTACACACAAGGAATTGGAAATGTACAGAGTTGTAAAAATCATGTTGACTGACTGTTGAACTGCGTCATGACTGGGTTATTTTGCCAGTTGTTTCCTCCATAATGACCTTGAGTCAGTTGGGGGCAGGTGTAAGGAAGAAAGGCCATAAACCATAGGCTTCTTAGGCTTCTGGGAATTTTGTTTAAGAATTTCCTGGTCTCTGCATCAGGCTAAACCTGTATATGACACTTAGGCATGTGCTAGTCAACACACCTGGCAGTACGCCCACAGCAGTGTATTGTTGAAGAATTTAGTTTTTGACCTTTCTCGTCTTTCTCTGCCTTACTGTGTGTGTGTGTGTGTGTGTGTGTGTGTGTGTGTGTGTGTGTGTGTTTGCCCCTCTCACAGAGGCCTATTTATAGCCATGGTCGTTAGCCTGATCTTCCTCCTCCTCCTCCGCTTCCTGGCTCCCCTTCTGATCTGGGGACTCATCATCGGACTGCTGGGCGTCGGCGCCTTCGGTAAGACGAGTGACCTTGGAGTGACCTTGGAGTGGCCTTGGAGTGACCTTGAACGATGCCGTAGATTGTAGTCATACATTACAAGGCACATGTATCCTGGCTGGCTAAGGCTCCGTCTCTCTCTCTCTCTCTCTCTCTCTCTCTCTCTCTCGCTCTCGTAATATTTACAATGAAAGAAACTTGCTTATCAATTTATTTGTTGTATGTATTGCACAGTTAAAAAAAACAGCACAGGGCATTTTGGGACACCTCAAATATAGTTCTGTGGAGGAGGGTACGCACATCCAAGTCTTCAACAGGTGCCAGGTACAAGGGTCAGTTCAAAAAAGAGTGTGAGACCTGCACACTGTATTAGAATGCTCCCAAAAAATGTTTTAATCGCAACGTTTCAACCCTAAAAGGGTCTTTGTCAAGCTTTGTCAAAAGCTTTTAGGGTTGAAACGTTGCAATTAAAACATTTTTTGGGAGCATTCTAATACAGTGTGCAGGTCTCACACTTCAAGTATAGACATGCCACAAGATTTGACCCTTAAAACCATGTCATGGACAAGTGTAGTTTTATCCCTGGAGCCACAAGAGGCAAGCATAACCTTCAGCGAACTCCAAGAAAGGTTTTATGGAGAAGAGTAACATCGTAAACAGACAAACAATGGCAGCGCAAGCAGCAAGTAGCAAACTGTGTCAACACAAGTAGCTGTAGAAGAGTTTCCGTGAAGTTCATAA
>CM059283.1:3588734-3673734 GCA_030347295.1 Setipinna tenuifilis | reverse complement strand
TCCTACTGGGGCATCACGGCCTTGTATCCTCTTCTGATACTGTGTGTGTGTGTGTCTGTGTCTGTGTGTGTGTGTGTGTGTGTGTGTGTGTGTGTATCCGTGTATCCTCATATCCTCTTCTGACAGTTAATGTGTGTTTTTACAGTCATCGTTGTGTAGGTATGTTGCGTGTGCGGTGTGTGCGTGCATGTGTGTGTATCTGTGTGTGTGATGTTTGTGTTTTTGCACCACTGTGGCTTAGACTGTAGGGGGAGCATGTGGTGGTTGGTGTGTGTGTGTGTGTGTGTGTGTGTGTGTGTGTGTGTGTGTGTGTGTGTGTGTGTGTGTGTGAGTGTGAGTGTGCGTGTGTGTGTGACCCAGTTGTGTGTGTGTGAGTGTGAGTGTCTGTGTGTGTCTGTGTGTGTGTGTCTTGTGGTGGTTGTTGGTCTTGACCGCTGGCTGCTGTCCAGATACCTGGCCACCTCTGGGGGTCCCGTCTATAAGGTGGTGGCCCTCAACGCCACGGAGGGAGACTGCCAGGGCGTCAACGGCACAGAGAGCTGCGACCCAGTGGTGAGTGTGTGTGTGTGTGTGTGTGTGTGTGTGTGTGTGTGTGTGTGTGGCCCTCAACGCCACAGAAGGAGACTGCCAGGGCATCAACGGCACCGAGAGCTGCGACCCAGTGGTGAGTGTGTGTGTGTGTGTGTGTGTGTATGAACTGTCTGACCGGGTTACAGTAGCCATTGGTGAGTGACAGGGTGACGCTCTCTGCCAGGTAGGTGTGTGTGTGCGTGTGGATTTACATTTCTGAAATCTAATGTGAAATATGCATTTAACTCCAGCCGCTACTGATAAGATGCTAAACCACATTTCATTACCTTGTATTTGTATATGTGTAATGACGTAGATTAAAGATTTAATTTAATTTAATCTAATCTAATGTGAAATATGCATGTTGCATTACCTTGTATTTGTATATGTGTAATGACTTAGATTAAAGATTTAATTTAATCTAATCTAATGTCAAAAATGCACGTGACAAATAACATTTCATGATTCTTGATTCTTGATTCGTGATTTATGATTCCATGATTCGTGATTCTTCTTCTCAGACATTCAACTCCAGCAGCTACTCCTCCTGTCCGTCGGCGCGCTGCATATTCATCAAGTACAACGACGAGGGCCTGTTCCAGCGCAACCTCTTCAACCTGCAGATCTACAACGTGGTGGCCTTCCTGTGGTGCGTCAACTTCGTGATCGCGCTGGGCCAGTGCACGCTCGCCGGGGCCTTCGCCTCCTACTACTGGGCCTTCAGCAAGCCGGCCGACATCCCCACCTTCCCGCTCGCACAGTCCTTCATGCGCACACTTCGGTGAGATATGTGGTTCTTTTTTGTGTGAGATATGTGTTGTTTGTTGTTTATGTGTTTGAGAGATTTGGGTGTTTTTTGTTGTTGTTGTTGTTTTGTTTTTCCTTTTTTGTAAGTTACTTTGGATAAAAGCGTCTGCTAAGTGTAATGGAATGGAATGTTTTTTTGTGTCAGTACCATAGCTGGTCACTAGGGGGCATCAGAGTACAGCTTTTGATGTAGTTCCTTTTGTTTGTTTTTTTTATAATGTACGATTATCTGTACTGTGTGGTATGGAACACGGAAATACATTCACCGTGTTAAAAATGCACATATGTTTGTTTTGTGAAGTGAAATATGAAAAGCCCTTGTTTATGTGTTAAAGTTGTAAATATTGTCTTGCAAATAATGTATGTACAGCAACTCAGCAACTGTCCTGAGTGACTTTGAGCTTTAAGTCAAAACAGGAAGTGTAAGACAGGAATGGGGCGTTGTTGTAAACATCTCACTCTCATTTCCTGTTTGGTCTCTTGCACAGATACCACGTGGGTTCTCTGGCTTTCGGCGCTCTGATTCTCACACTCATCCAGGTCATCAGGATCATGCTGGAGTACCTGGACCACAAGTTCCGATGTAGGTCCAAGACACAGAATACACTAGAATGGAATGGTATAGAATAGAATGGAATGGAACAGAATAGAATGGAATGGAATGGAATTTACTGTTTTATCTTTATTATTCCGTGTTCTACCCTGAGGGAAGTTATTTCTCAGTGAGTGAACATGGTGTTGTCTATACATTAAGTTTAGATGTATGTCCAAAGAATAGCATAGACACTAATTCAATATTATTATTACCCCTTAGGGAAGTGACAGTCAGCATACAGATGTATGCCCAAGAGATATAATACAGTTCACTTTATTAACGCACACTTTGTTAATCTTTATGATGCCCTAAGGGTAATAATTTGTCAGGGAGTGAACATGGTGTGCCCTGTTGGCATGTCTGTATCCTGAGATACTGTACACACTTTGCACAGTCAACGCATAGACATACAGTATGGCACCAGTCAGTAACACTATATTTTCACAATATTAGTGTTGCATTGTGTCTACCTGGTTAGGTACAGTGATATAACCTGTGTAACAGTATGTAATATCATGTACTAGTTTTGTGCTTACATAATATACTTTTGTGACCAAAATCCAGCACAACATTAGTACATGATGATCACATATTGTTACACAGGTTGTACCACCGTACCTAATCAGGTAAATACACTGTAAAATGAAGTGTTGTTACCCGTCAGGTTCACATTCTTGTCTTATTTTCATCATTGCTGACTGTCACCCCCTGTCACCTCAGTCTCTTAGTTACCGCAGTTTCTGTGCTATATTTACCAATGCTGCAGTTTCATTTCGGCAAAGACATTAACTGTGTGTGTGTGTGTGTGCGTGTGTGTGTGTGTGTGTGTGTGTGTTTGTGTGTGTGTGTGTGTGTGTGTTTGCAGCTGCACAGAACAGGGTGGCACGGTTCATCATGTGTTGTCTGAAGTGCTGCTTCTGGTGCCTTGAGAAGTTCATGAAGTTCCTCAACAGGAACGCTTACATCATGGTTCGTCCTAACACCACACACATACACACACACACACTTACACACACACACACACACACACACACACACACTTACAGGAGCTTATGATCTTCAACAGAAACACTTACATCATGGTTCGTCTCAAAACACACACACATGCATATACACACACACACACACACACACACACACACACACACACACACACACTTACAGGGGCTTATGATCCTCACTTACATCATGGTTCGTCTCAAAACACACACATTAGCTGTTGATTAGCTATTATCCTATCTTATTAACACAGCTAACGTTTTCTTGTCATTGTTATAGTTTATTTAATAACACTAAGCTCTTATTGTACAGCACTGTTCATACATGTGGTAGCTCAAAGTGTTTAACTAGTTTAAACTAATATACAAATACAAAAAGGAAAAGAAAAAGAAAATGAGCACACACACACACAAAAAAAAATATTTGTATGCTTTTTGAAATCTGTTCATTTCAAACTTCATTTGCTGTGTCCAGATCGCCATTTATGGTAAAAACTTCTGCGTGTCGGCCAAAAACGCCTTCTCACTGCTACTGAGGAACGTGGTGAGGTGAGTGTGTTCACCCTGAACTAAGGTGTCGTTAACTTGTATCTTATATGTGCTGTCATACACAAACTACTCGCACTGTTCCCTGAACTGTGGTGTGGTAAATATACGTGCAGAGCTGCTCATAAGGTGAGAGTGTTTGTGTGTGTGTGTGTGGGGGGGGCTTTTTGGGGCCCAATTGAAACATTTTTGGGGGAGGGGGGGCAAAATAATTGGATCTTTTCAGGGGTCCAACCATCTCTCTGGGCAGGCCAGACATGGGCCAGAGTATACATGTGTGTGCTGTATGACACACGCCATCCACTCTGTTCTCTAAACAGCACAGTGGTGTGGTATGGTAAGGATGCACACGCCATGCACTCTGTTCTCAGAAGAGTGCTGTGGTGAGGATGCGTGCGTGCTGTTTCACACGTACTAACCCACAGGGCTCTAGATGTACCTGCTGAAGTCACGTGTGCTGCACACTGTGTGGTAAACATACGTGTGTGTGTGTGTGTGTGCAGTGGTGAGTGATGTGTGTGTGTGTGTGTGTGTGTGTGTGTAAGTGTGTGTGTGTGTGACGTGTGTGTGACGTGTGTGTGTGTGTGTGTGAGTGATGTGAGTGATGTGTGTGTGTGTGTGTGTGTGGTGAACATACATGTGCTTTATAACACGTAGCATACAGCCTGTCCTCTGAGCTGTGCTCTGGTAGAGGGCTTGTTTGAAATGACTGGCTGCCTTAAAGCAGTGCACTCTGCACATGAAGTAGTGATGTTTTCAGACAATCACGTTCAAACAACACCATATCGCATGGGTGGATATGGTGTGGTACTCTGACGTTCGGACGAGATTGTTCAAAAAACGTCACTATTTCAAGTCCAGAATGCATTGCTTTAAGCCAGCCACTCAGCCAGCCAGTCATTTCAAACAAGCCCAAAGACCCTGTGTGTGCTCTATGACCCGTACCGTCCACACTCATGTCATGTCAAAGAGAACTAGAACTACGTGGCTTTGGGTTTCCCATGTGTCACTACTGACAAAACAACTTCCCCATGGGGACAATAATACTCTACTCTACTCTAATGTACTTTATTCTACTCTACTCTACTCTACTTACCTCACTCTTCAACTTCTCCATGGGGACAATAAAGCTTCTCTACTCTACTGTACTGTACTGTACTCTATTCTACTTTACTTTACTCTACTCTACTCTACTCTACTGTACTGTACTCTA
Organism: Setipinna tenuifilis; assembly: GCA_030347295.1. Classification (NCBI taxonomy): domain Eukaryota; kingdom Metazoa; phylum Chordata; class Actinopteri; order Clupeiformes; family Engraulidae; genus Setipinna; species Setipinna tenuifilis. The sequence goes on along the minus strand of CM059283.1, from coordinate 3,669,005 downwards.
CTTTACTGTACTCACTCTCTGTTCTGTGTGTGTGTCATGTTGCGTGCGTCCTTAGGGTGGTGGTGCTGGATAAAGTGACAGACCTGCTGCTGTTGTTTGGAAAGCTGCTGGTTGTCGGTGGAGTCGGTAAGAAGTCAAAGGAGAACCTGCCCCTCACCTGTTCCCTTATATACCTGTTCACTTATATACCTGCACCTCATATATAAATACCTGCCCCTTACTTTTGCACCTCATATATCTGCACCTCATATATACTGCACCTCGTATAAACTGCACCTTATATATACTGCATCTCATATATACCTGCACCTTATATATACTGCACCTCATATATACTGCACCTCATATATACTGCACCTCATATATACCTGCACCTTATATATACTGCACCTCATATATACTGCACCTCATATATACCTGCACCTTATATATACTGCACCTCATATATACTGCACCTCATATATACCTGCACCTCATATATACTGTACCTCATTTACATGCACCTCGTATATATCTGTCCATCCCTGTAGGTGTATGTGTGTATGCATGTGCGTGTGTGTGTAATGTTGCACCTGTTCCTTCCTGCAGGTGTGTGTGTGTATGCATGTGCGTGTGTGTGTGCATGTATGTGTGTGTGTGTGTGTGTGTGTGTGTGTGTGTGTGTGTGTATGTGTATGCATGCATGTGTAAATGTGTGTGTGTGTGTGTGCACGTGTGTGTATGTGTGTGTAATGTTGCACCTGTCCCTGCCTGCAGGTGTGCTGGCCTTCTTCTTCTTCTCCGGCAGGATCGTGATCCCCGGAAACACCTTCCAGGCCAGCGCCCTCAACTACTACTGGATGCCCATCATAGTGAGTGACACACACACACATAATGTGTAATGCTGTGTGTGTGTGTGTGTGTGTGTAATGCTGTGTGCGTGTGTGTAATGCTGTGTGTGTAATGCTGTGTGTTTAATGCTGTGTGTGTGTGTGTGTGTAATGCTGTGTGTGTGTGTGTGTGTGTAATGCCGTGTGTGTAACGCTGTGTGTGTGTGTAATGCTGTGTGTGTTTAAGCTGTGTGTGTGTGTTTGACTGCCCCAGACGGTGGTGGTGGGCTCCTATCTGATCGCTCAGGTGTGTGTGTGTAATGCTGTGTGTTTAATGCTGTGTGTGTGTGTGTGTAATGCTGTGTGTTTAATGCTGTGTGTGTGTGTGTGTGTGTGTAATGCTGTGTGTGTGTGTGTGTGTTTAATGCTGTGTGTGTGTGTGTCTGTGTGTGTGTGTGTGTGTGTGTAATGCTCTGTGTGTGTGTGTCTCTGACTGGCCCAGACGGTGGTGGTGGGCTCCTATCTGATCGCTCAGGGATTCTTCAGCGTCTACAGCATGTGTGTCGACACACTCTTCCTCTGCTTCCGTAAGTCTGCTGCACTTCCACCTCACACACACACACACACACACACACACACACACGTAACCGAAAAACCCAAATATGTGTTGACAGACTCTTCCTCTGGTTCTGTTAGTCGGAAGGTCAACTTCTATCTCTCTCTCTCTCGCCCTGTGTTTCTCTCTTTCTCACACACGCACACACACGCACACACACGTAACACACGTAACCAAAAAAAGAGAAAAAAACAACACAAATGTGTCCACACTCTTTTTCTGCTTTTTTTTTTTAGTCTGATGCTGCTGCGCACCCATCTTACACACACACACACACACACACACACACACAAACACGTGACTAAATAAAAACCCGAAGTGTGTGTTGACTGTGTTGATGCTGATGTTTGTGTGTATGCTCTCTCCTTCTCTGCGTCTTGGTCCTTTAGTGGAGGACTTGGAGCGCAATGACGGGTCGATGGAGAAGCCGTACTACATGTCCAAGAACCTCATGAAGATCCTCAACAAGAAGAACAAGCAGCCCAAGAACACAGAGGACTGACGGCCATCTTATCTTCCTCACCCCTGACCCCTGACCCCAACCCCCCTAACCTGAAGTCAAACTAAAAATCACATTCATACTCAGCAATGACTGATGCAAATGATGATGTCTCTCCTGCACGATTCTGGAGTTTACGTTGCACAAATGCCTCCTTTGCACTTTGTTTCCTTGATATTATTATTTTTTATAATTGTTATTATTGTTTTTTTTTTTTTCTTGTTTTTTTTTTTTAATTCAAGAGCTGGTCCTCCGTCATTCTACACCTTTCATGTGGAACTTTCTAGTGTTCCATAAGATCATGTTCCATAAGATCAGTAGACACCAGTAAACACACACACACACACACACACACACACACACACACATACGCACGCATGCATGCACACACACACACACACACACACACCTTTCTTACATGGCATCTTTTATGTAACAAATTCAAAATATTGGATATACAGTACAAATGGAAATTGCTGGATAGTTACTAGCCACTTGTCTGTCTGAAATAAGCCCCAAATTGTGCCGAATTCAACACTAAAACATACTCATTATTTTTTAGTTATTTTAGCAAAAGCACATTGTCTTGTCTTGTTTATGTTGATGCCTTAAAACTGTTTCTGCAATACCATATGGGCCAAAAAAAAACACATTTTATTTTTTACAGATTGTTTTTAGTCATTTATATATGAAATGGATGGCTGGATGAATTGTGTATATATTTATCATAATTAAACAGAGGTGGTGATTTTTTTAAGGAAACCTCATGTGATCTTTTGGATTCCCCCTCAAACAATGTTCAGAATGCACCTACCAGACAACACAATGACAACAATCACACCTGACGTTGCTCTTGAGTTGCTCATTGTGGTTTACGGAAGATGGCAATCTCTGTCCCTTCGTACAAGTGATCACGCAGCATTCCCCTCTCACAGGTTAAAGTCTCTGACATGCAAACATTCACAGCAACAACATTTGTTGTTCGACTGGTTCTGAAGCGACTTAACCGTCACAAGTTTCAGGTGGATGACACACGCGAGAGCTGTTTGAGAAAACACCCTGCAACTTGACAACAGAAACATTTGCCCTTTCTAAAGAGATTAAAAAGATTACTTTTTAAACTGTGAACTCTCTATTTCATAAGATTAATATTTAATTCCAGCTTCTACTGCTGTACCTTGCACTTGCTAAATGAGTAGGCTACATGAATGCAAAGAAGGTAGTAGATCGTTAAAGCATTTCTGACAACTTGCCAAAATCCTTTGGTGAATTTAAACTTTGTGTCAGTACCAAAGGGAGGCACCAGGTGGCGCCAAGGTGAGGCTTGTGCTAATGTAGGCCTACGTGTTATCTGAGTTCAAGTACATTTCTGTATGTTATGGAACAATGCCATGTTGTTGACATGCACACCTTTGTTCGGTTGAGTGAGGAATAAGTGATATGAAATGACCCTGTTTTGTATGAGAAAGTCTAAAGGTTGTCTTGATGTAATGTGCAAGCGTCAATGTGTTCCTTCTCGGTTTTGTTTTTGTGTTTGAGGTTAAACACACAGCACTTCTTCCTGTTACTCAAGCTGTAACTCAGTAGGCCTGACTGCGTTGAACACGTGATGACTGCAGACACGTATTGCGGTTAAAATGTTCAGTTTCACATGTTCACTCACTTCTTAGATGCTGCTGTAATCAGGATTCGACTGTATTCTGGGCTCATAGGGGTATTATAGAGAGCGGACTTAATCACTTACCTGGGCATGACTCTTATTAGGAGGTTTTGCTAACTTTACTGAGATGTTTGTCTAGTTAAGATCCTGGGCTAGTAACAAAACTTGGTTCAAGGAGGCTGTTGGTAGGAAAAAGAACGACAACATTTGCGGCAACATAGAGCAAATAGTAAACTGGTAGCTAACACTAACTTAATGGGGCATAGGCCTATAGAGTATAATGTGAGAAATGTGTGTGGAAAAAAATATGTTGCAGAAATGCTACACATTCAAGCTCTCACATGTTGCAACATATTTATCTTCATACTATGCCCCATTCAGTCAGTGTTAGCTAACAGTTCTTTATTCGGTCATCAAAAATCAGAGTTTCATTCAGAGCCATATGTTTCTTTCACGGTACATGGAACCAGGAGACAGACAGAAACAGGAGAGCGGACCCAATAGCGTAGCCGTAGCGTAACCCAAGGGACCTTTAATAAGGGATTCTGGGGAACAGGGACAGAGTCAGGGGGCCCAGGACCCCAAGACAGGCCGCAGGCTAGAAGTGGGTTGTGTACCCCCACACAAGCACTTCTCTCTGTTTTATTAGGAAAATGGTACACTGACATGTGCACGTAGAACATATAACTTCCTTCTGTATACCTTAGTCATTCCCCTAGAGCTGAAGCACTCCGACATACAGTGTGGACCACTCTTAAATATGTGTTAGGCATTTTCTTTCGTGGATATATATTTTTTAAAGGCTGTAGACACAGAATTTGAAATTGCAGCGCTCCCTAGGCCCACAGTGAACATTAAACATCTTATAAACAAGACAATAAAACATGATGACAAAACATAACAATATAAACATAGAAAAAAGTAGTAGGCTTGTATATAGTACAAATAAGTAAAACACACAATGTGTAGTGTAATAAAGCTCAAATGGTGCCATTTAAACATTAAAGTAATCATACACACATGAATATGAAAGTTTTCATATACATATGAAAGTTATCATACACAGACTATTCGACACATTAGGTTTAGATTGAGTATTTGACCACATGCCATAGACCTCTGAGACTGCTGAAAGGTTGTCCTTATTAACAGCCACAAGGCCACGGGCAGCCAGAAACACTGATATACAGTAAGGGGCAATATTGTTACACTTACAATAAAATAAACTGTTATTAGGTTAACAATCAGCTATAGAGCCACAGCATATTTCCTCAACATATCAGGCTATTTTGAGGTGCATGCAGAGTGTGAATTACTCATCCATAATTGGGGGGTACCCCCTGTTAATGCTATATGCTACCTTCTACATTTTACATTAATATGTCAGTATCCCCCAACCCTGCTATTTTTGTGTCTTTGGGGGGTACTGGGGACTTGATTAGGGGCTACCTTACCTCCCAGTACCCCCCTGTAATTCGAACTATGGTAGTATGCCTTGTAAAATATCTGGGGTAGGTTATTCTTTTCTTTACATTTTCACAGTTCCCTTATTCCTCTTTCACACGCAGGCTTAATTTAAAACTCAGGTTTTGTTTCAAGATCAGTCTCATATCGTAGCTTAGAGTTAATAGTCTACTGTAAGTGTGTGTCTATTCGAAGCTCCGCTGCCATGTTCTTTAACTGTTATGCATGTTGTCTAACCAAACCTCTGTGAACCGATTTCATGTAGTAACAGGTGATGACGCTGTATTTGTAGAGGATCATTGGCTGATTTCAGTCCGTGTATTTACAACGTCTCTCTACGCAGTTGGTCAGCGAAATGGACAGTTTCTTGCTGGAGGTCGTCTAAATTCACATTTTCGACCGACGACGTGAAGAAAACTGATGAGATCAAGCTCTACCGGAATGGGTCTCGTGGCCTTTTTCGTGATCTGCTTGATTCTGCCGGCATGTTTGGGTAAGAAGTCTCTTAAAAACAGTTTTCAGCCTGGCGCTGCAAAGTGAAAGTAAAACTGTAAGAAACGACCATCGCAGATCCCAAAACAATTTAATTAGGCTATATAAGATTACAGATAAAGTGTAGTTTATATGACTGTAGTTTATATGACTGTGCTAACTTTTGGTCCTAGAATCTGTAGTTAAATATGCCGTTTTTCTAATTCCTCGGCTATGTAAATAGAGGGCCTATCTGCGACGTGTAATACTCGAATTTAACGCTAGGGGAAGTATAGCACTATAACTTCACAACACAGCAGCAACAACTTTGATCACTTGCATACAGCGCGTCTGAGCTTCCCTCTGCTCTGTGTTAGGGTCGCTTTGTTATGGCGGGCAAAGGCCTAAATATGTGTTGCATTAAGTTTTGAAAAACACACTAAGACGTATGTTTGATGGACATATTTGTAATCAGCGACCAGGCCCACTTTTCAGGCCCACTTGTTACGCAAGATTTTCACCTGGCATTAAACACTACATAGGAAGACTTTCTCATATATTACCGTCCGGTTTATTAGCGCGGACCTGAAGGGTAATTCATTTTACAAAACGTAGAATATAGAATACAATACAACTGTATATAGTCCTAGGTAAAGTCTTTTAGGGAAATTAAAGTAAAAAAGTACACCTTTAAGAAAGTAAATATTTTTCATGCTGCCTTCAGAATAACCACGCTGTCAACACATGAAAAAGATTATAAGTTTTATTGTAGTTTATTATTATATTTCGAACCAGCAGTAATAGCTGAATAGCTCAAATAGTCTTTTCAGTGGTATTACTGTGGGGTTATAAGATTAGGCTGTTGGTTGGGTTGTTTTTGTTTGTTTACTGTTTTGTGGCAACTATACAATAAGATAAGCAATACTGTACACTAACAGTATGCCACTTCATGACATACATAAACATTTGAACACAAGCTGTTGATGTGACATTTTACCTTTATCTCATTTCTTTTCAAAGCTCATACAAAAGAGCCAGAGAGGCACTCCCTGTACCATGTGTACACAGCCCTGTCGAAGGCTGTCTCCTCCCCTGGCATCTTTGAGTTCACTGCCATGGGTCTGCTAGATGACAGAAAGATTGATTCCTACAATAGCAGGGACAAGCGGAAAGTTCCTGAACAGAAGTGGATGAGAGAAAAGCTATCCAAAGACTACTGGGATGAAGGCACCCAATCACGCAGGAGTAAAGAGCAGTGGTTCAAAGTCAATGTGAACATTCTAATGGAACGCATGAGGCACAATGGAAGCGGTAAGTCCCAGAACATTCTTGTTGCATAGTTACGCTAGTTTTCCAAATCTTCTTCTTTCATTCCTTACTTGTGATTGGTTGAAACGTGTTCAATGCCTTTTTTAGCCAAGCACAACAGCATATGTTGTTCACATAACTTTCCTGTTATACAGTTTCATATTGCTGTGCAATAAACTGCACAAACTAATACAAAGTTACAGAGTCCCGAAAATTACATTAACTTTAATAAATATAACAACTAAGTTTGTTGTCAATTTTGGACAGCCCTTTGTCTCTAGTAAACAACAAGGTAAATTCAGGCACTCCAAACAGTGGCTGTGAGGAAGGATTGAGAGATTTTAAAAGCCTTTATTATAAGCCAGGTATTTATATTAAATAGCCAACATGTTTCGAGCCATCACCTGGTCTTCATCAGGGTTTACAGTTTTTTATGTTTGCTTACACGCTAAAATCTAAAGTTTTCCACAATTAATGAAACCCAGTACTCAAATACCAAAACATCGGGTAGGCACCACTCTAAGCACATTTTCAGCTTCACACTTTTTGCAAAACACTACACACAGTGATTTGCAAAACATTACACACATTTACATGCATTGCACACATGATGCTTTTGTAATGTCACCTTTTTTCCATTTCAAAACACTAGCTACCAAATGACCACACACTTGCAACCAACTGGTTAAACACAATTGTCATGTGCCAAAACACTAAGGGATAAAATGCAAAACACAGTAATCATACTTAAACACTGTAAAATAGAAAACAGGGGCGTAACTTTGACTTGAATATGAATGTAAGGCAGTGTTGTAGCAAGAGGAAAAGAAAGAGGGACAGTAAAGATTAGAGTGAGATGACATGTAACAAGAAGAAGTGGTAAATACTATCACTGCAAGGTACAATGGGAGGAGAGCAGACAGAAAAGACAAGGACTACGTAAATTGATCACATTGGAATGACATTGGTTGACTACCTTGAAAACGCTATGTTGAGACTTGCCACCAAATTAGCCAGACATGATACTTAGAGTAACTTTTTATCTCCAACAACACTGTGTTTTACAGTTTTTTTTACAGTGGCTTAAACTCAATTTTACAGTTTTTTACAGTTGCTTAAACTCAATTTTACAGTTTTTTACAGTTGCTTAAACTCAATTTTAAAAACTGGGCCCATGTTGACAAAACACTACACACAGTTAATGCAACCATACACCCAATTAACAGAACACCCCAGCTCTATTGCAAAATGCTATTCTTTTGTCAAAAGTGTACACATATTTATAAAAATGCAATTCTGGCACCAAATTGAGCTGGGGTGTTCTGTTAATTGGGCACCAAGGCACCAAGATTTTTAGATTTTAGCGTGTAAGCAAACATAAAAAACTGTAAACCCTGATTAAGACCAGGTGATGGCTCGAAACATGTTAGACTTTCACATTATTCTGTGTTTTATGTGTTGTGGCAAATTATGTGCACACAATACTGTTGTGATGGAGTGACCATCATTAGGGTTTTGGGTGTGCTCTGAGTACCATTCCACTTAGTCTGGCTCTTTGGTGTTGTGGTCAAAGTACATTGTACCTTGCAGTGATAGTATTTACCTCTTCCTCTTGTTACATGTCATCTCACTCTAATCTTTACTGTCCCTCTTTCTTTTCCTCTTGCTACAACACTGCCTTACATTCATATTCAAGTCAAAGTCACGCCCCTGTTTTCTATTTTACAGTGTTTAAGTATGATTACTGTGTTTTGCATTTTATCCCTTAGTGTTTTGGCACATGACAATTGTGTTTAACCAGTTGGTTACAAGTGTGTGGTAATTTGGTAGCTAGTGTTTTGAAATGGAAAAAGGTGACATTACAAAAGCATCATGTGTGTAATGCATGTAAATGTGTGTAATGTTTTGCAAATCGCTGTGTGTAGTGTTTTGCAAAAAGTGTGAAGCTTAAAATGTGCTTAGAGTGGTGCCTACCTGAGCCGATGTTTTGGTATTTGAGTATTGGGTTTCATTAATTGTGGAAAACTTTAGATTTTAGCGTGTAAGCAAACATAAAAAACTGTAACAGAACACCCCAGCTCTATTGCAAAATGCTATTCTTTTGTCAAAAGTGTACACATATTTATAAAAATGCAATTCTGGCACCAAATTGCACACACATGAGTCACATCATATGTTTGTATTGGAATAAGTTAGACACAGTGGTAATTAATGCAAAATACTTGTAACATTTGCTCTTTCTTGTAAGTTACACAGACAAACTAAAATATAGTAAATTCACCACTAATGATACCAATTCACGAATTCAACACTACATGACAGCAATTCTGCAGACCAATGAAAATGTTTATTTTTTTATCCTGTAACTGTGTACACCTTTGACAAAAGAATAGCATTTTGCAATAGAGCTGGGGTGTTCTGTTAATTGGGTGTATGGTTGCATTAACTGTGTGTAGTGTTTTGTCAACATGGGCCCAGTTTTTAAAATTGAGTTTAAGCAACTGTAAAAAACTGTAATAGTTAAAAAAACAACAACTGAGTGCTTCAGCCATAACCCTTTATTCTGACCTGTCATGTTTTTCGGCAGATATCCATTCCTTTATGTGGAGAGTTGGCTGTGAGGTCAACAAAATGGCGGATGGTTCTCTCCAGTTTGTAAAGGGAGTTTATGAATTCGGCTATGATGGCATGGACTTCCTTTCCTTCCTTGACAGTTCGATGCAGTGGTTGGCGCCGATCGATCAGGCTCTACAGACGAAAAGAAAATGGGATGGGTTGCCTGATTTTAACCGGGACACCAAGGGCTACCTGGAGGAAAAGTGTGTAGGCTTGCTGGACACGTTCCAAAAATATGGGGACAAGGAACTCGAGGAGAGCCTAACATCTCGTATGTTACTTTAACAGCACCAGTACGGATGTTTTCATACAGTTGGCACCATTTTCATTTTAAAATAATAATTTCTGTTTTGGTTTTCCAGATCCTCCAGAGGTTCACCTGTTTGCCAAAAATGGGAGACCATCAGAAGAATACTTAGTGACATGCTTTGCCACAGCTTTCTACCCAAAGGACATTAAGATCAGCATTCTGAAGAATGGATGGCGTGTGAAGGATGGTCACCCAAGTGATGTCTTGCCTAATGGTGATGGTACCCACCAGCTCAGAGTGAGCGTCGAGGCAAAGAAGATTGAAATACACATGTACCAATGCGAGGTGATGCACAGGTTGCTGAAAGAACCCATTGTGGTCAGCTGGACTTCAGGTAACCTGATATTGCTGGGCTATGGCTATTTGGCTCTTAATTTTAGGGTCCTTTTTTCAAAATATATTTGCACCACAAACAAAGCACAGGGATTGCATTTAAAATGTACCAACTCTGTCATGTATTTAAAAAATAATCTTACTAATCTTATTGCATTTATACTATTAGTACTATAGTGCTAGTATTAGTATTAATAATACTAGTAATAAAAATACTACTACTACTAACAATGACAACAACAATTATAATAATAGTAATAATAATAATAATGTATTATTATTGTTGTTGTTGTTGTTGTTATTGTTATTATTGTTTTATGTATTAACAACAGTTGGTCAGTCTGATTGCATGATCTTTTTTATTGAAATCTTTACATTATTGTACAGTTTATTCATACAAGATCATACAAGATCACAGTTGTAACAGTAAACAGTGCCTTACTTTTGACAAGACCCAGGTCTTGGCAGTGAATAATTATATACAAAAGATACGACAGAAACATTTATGCTTGTGACGTGCACATAAAGCATCTTTGCCACTCTTTGCAGCTGGAGTACTTCCTCCTGGAGAATCCTCCCCAATTGGAGCAATTGTTGGGGTTGTAGTAGCACTGCTGCTGCTCATTGTTGGAGTTGGGTTGGTCTACTTTGCCAAAAAGAAAGGCATGTTGGGTAAGTTCTGCTTATGAGAAAGAAACGAAAGGAAATTAATATTGAAACAAGTCACGCTTTTGTTGTTGGATTTGCCCTATATTATGAGAGAAACAGACAAAGATGGTAAGCTAATGTTTTTTTGTACTAATGCCAAAACCTATGATGTACATTGGTACAACTCAGTGGAAATATGTTTTCTGATATTTCCATGTGATATACTCTATACACATTTATGACTTTTGTGTCCAAGCAATATACAGTGTACAGGTGCTACAATTATATTTTCATATTTGAAAGCTCTTAAGGGTAATATGGTTAGACACCAGCATAAAACAGTTAAGCCAAATTTTGAAGAAAATCCCTAAGACCTTTTAAAATTATGGTGACTACTTCATTACTATTTGTAGAATGTGCTAGTTACCCAGACTGTCCACTATTCAGTTTACAATTTCAAACTTTCAAATTTTTTCTACAGGTTCTCGTCAACCACCTGTACGCAACACACCCCAGCCTCCCCCTGTAAACGGTACCCCACATGCTGTGCCATCGGAAGTGGAACCATTAACAGTGACAGTGGCTGAGACTCAGCAGGGTGAAGATTGACATAATAAGACCTAATAATTTGGTCCTTATTAGTTTTTAAGTGTCATTATTTTCAGTTTTGTAACGTTTTCCTTCTCATTTCCTTCTTTCCAGGACAAAGGAGGAGAGGCAGTGACGGTGCTGACTCTGGTAATATTTTATTTGAGGAGTTTTTTTAGTCATTAATATAGTAATGTTTTTACAACTACAAAGCACCTTCTACATCAAGCTTATGATCTTAACCCTGTTGTTGTAGGTAAAGGTTTCACCCCTAAGGACTCGCCATCTGCAAGCTCTGAAGAACTACAGGTAAACATGCACAGATTGACGAGAGCCTTGTAGTACCTCTTTTTAAAACCAGTATACCCAAGCATAGGATAAAGTTCCTCATTTTACTCTTCACACCAACTAAACATTCTTGTTGAAGCTATTACTATATGTGCAGTTTAATAAAAAAATGTTTTCTCAAACAATTCACAATGCCTCTCTTCTGCATAGGAGGACTATTTGACTACTGCCTGAAATGAAAGCCTGCGTAAGTTCTTTTGAACAGTTACATATTTCATGAATGTATTATGTGGATGAGAGCCTTATGAATACAAGCTTCATAGGAAGTGTCACTCTGGTTTTTAAGCAGAACTGGGAGATGGCCCGTACCAAGCAGACCGCCCGTAAGTCTACTGGAGGAAAAGCGCCAAGGAAGCAGCTAGCTACCAAGGCAGCCAGGAAGAGCGCGCCTTCCACCGGTGGAGTCAAGAAATCCCATCGCTACAGGCCCGGTACCGTAGCTCTGAGAGAAATCCGACGCTACCAGAAGTCCACTGAGCTGATTCGCAAGCTGCTCTTCCAGTGCCTGGTGCGTGAGATTGCTCAGGACTTCAAGACCGATCTGCGTTTCCAGAGCGCTGCCATTGGCGCCCTTCAGGAGGCTAGCGAGGCATACCTGGTGGGTCTGTTCGAGGACACCAACCTGTGTGCCATCCACGCCAAGAGGGTCACCATCATGCCTGCATGACTCGCAGGATAAGGGGCGAGAGGCCCTAAACCCGATTGTGGACATTTTTATTTCTTGTACCTATTTTCTCTTCCTTCCTTCCAATGTTTAATTGTATTTTATTTTAAAATGTGTGTAAAGCACATTGAACTGCATTTATGTATGAAATGCGCTATACAAATAAATCTGACTCTCTGACTCTCATTCTATATGATCAATGTGTTTTCCATGACTTGTGCTTTTTAAAACAAGCTGGTTTTTAACTATTTTTAAAAATAAAGTATACATGCCTCATCTTGATTTATGTCTCATCATCATTGAAAGATCACCACTACAACAGTAGTAGCAATGAAAAAAATTGGAACATTGCTGTAGTTTTTTGACGATGAAAGGCATTCTTCTATTTAAAGACCCTGACATTTTTGTTGTCCCATCATCTGTGCTCTTTCTGCCACCTCAGTATTTCTGTATTCTGTGCCCTGATAGTTAATAATTTATTACAGGTAAATTTGGAGACTCAGTCAGCATGGTGGTTGGACAGTCAGGGACAAGGTCTTATTTTACATTGATGCGCCAATGGAGAGACACAACTTTTACGCTGAAGATTCACCCATATCTCTGCACTAGTCAGAGATATTCAAACAGTAAATAGTCTTACGTCAACATGGGATGTAACACTGAATTAAAAATTCCTGGATCCAGATGGTTATCCGGATCACCACCAAAATCAAATCAGTTCTAAGTTAGCCCACTTCTGACCTATCCTGAAAATTTCATCAAAATCCATCCATAACTTTTCGAGTTATGTTGTTCACCAAGAGACAGACAAACGGACAAACCAACGCCGTCGAAAACATAACCTCTTTGGCGGAGGTAATAATAATAATAAAACAATATTAACTAAAATCATAGGGAAATGCTTGTCATATCACATTAACACCAGAGAAGGCTGACTGGGGATGGGATTTTGAATATTGACACTAGCCAAAGTGTTGAAGAGCTATGTCTTGGTATTAGTGTTAGTATAATATGTGCAGCACAAAGGGCTATTCCTAGGACTAAGCCAAAAAGTCTGGCTAAAATAGTGCCATGGTGGTCTAAGGAATGTAGTGAAGTCATTAAAAAGAGAAACAAGGCTTTTAAAATCTTAAAAAGGACACATAATTACCAGTGTCTGATAGAGTACAAGAGGTCCCAAGCCCAGGTAAGACAACTGATTAAAAAAACAAAGAAGGAATATTGGAGAAAGGTGTAGTTCACTTGGACGCACAACACCCATTGAACGTGTGTGGGGTATGATTAAGAAGATGAGAGGGAATGGAAGGGAATATGACTATCCTGTAGGTAGAGGAAGGGAAAGTTATTATGAACTGCAAAGAGAAGGCAGAAGCAATAGCAAAAGCTTTAATTAAAGTGCACAGCTCAGGTAATGCCTGAGGAGATAAGGGCAAGACAGAACACGTTGGCAAAGCATGGATTGGACGTACAGGACAATGTAGGGGAGGAGGGAGTGCTAAATGGATGGTTTACTCTTCAGGAACTAAACAGTGCTTTACAGAAGGTAGGCAGGTCTACTGCAGTAAGGGATGGAATATGTTCTTCTATGCTTGAACACTTGAGTGACGAGGGCAAAGGAGTGTTGCTTCACTTGTATAATAAGGTGTGGGAAGAGGGAGTACTCCCCCTCTCCTGGAAGGATTCCATAATTATTCCAATATGGAAACCTGGAAAGGACCCTAAAAGCCCTGGCAAGACCGATAGCATTAACATCACAAGTGGGAAAAAAATCTTGAAAGAATGGTTAATGACAGACTGGTATACTTTCTTGAAACTAAGGGATCGATACATAACTATCAATCAACAATAGCCTTGGAGGATATCATAAGAAAGGCTCAAGTAAATAAAGAAACTGTTGTTGCAGTGTACTTTGACATCGAGAAGGCATATGACATGATGTGGAAGGAGGGGTTGCTTCCCAAACTGTCACAGCTGGGAATAAAAGGTAGAATATTGCAGTGGGTGAAAAATGTCCTATCTGATAGAAAAATCAAAGTTAGAATCAATGGAGTTTTTACTAAAGAATATGAGGTTGAGAGTGGGGGGTACCCTATAGCTCCATCATCTGCAAATAATGGATCATCTATGGAGTTATATATCCTTAAAAACATCATTTAGCAACACAGTAAACAATAAAGGACTTATTATGGCCCACAAGGTAGCATAATAAGTCCTTTATTGTTTACTGTGTTGCTAAATGATGTTTTAAGGATATATATCTGATCACTCGCATCGATAAACTTTGTGTCAGTACCACAGGGAGACACCAGGTGGCGCCAAGGTGAGGCTTGTGCTAATAGACGTGTTATCTGAGTTCCAAGTACACGTCTGTATGCTATGGAACAATGTCATGTTGATGACATGCACACCTTTGTTCGGTCAAGTGAGGAATATATGATATGAAATGACCCTGTTTTGTATGAGAAAGTCTAAAGGTTGCCTTGATGTAATATGCAAGCGTCAATGCTTTCCTTCTCGTTTTTGTTTTTGTGTTTGAGGTTAAACACACAGCACTTCCTCCTGTTACTCAAACTGTAACTCAGTAGGCCTGACTGCGTTGAACACGTGAACTCGGACCGAAAGAGCATGACTGCAGGCACGTATTGCGGTTAAAATGTTCACTGTTTCACATGTTCGCTCACTTGTCAGATGCTGCTGTAGATTCAGGATTCGACTGTATAGGGGTATTATAGACAGCGGACGTGATCACTTACCTGGGCATGTTAACTCGGCGCTAGGAGAATGAAGCCTTGACTCTTATTAGGAGGTTTTGCTAACTTTACTGAGATGTTTTTATAAGTTAAGATCCCGGGCTAGTAACAAAACCACCTGTTTGGAAACCCCCCCGGTTGTCTCTCTGTCTGTCTGTTTCACTCTCTCTCTCACACACACCACTGGAAACATGCTGGGGTAGTACCTCACTGCACCACAAGTTCAAATGTGTGTACAGAAATTCCACTCAAATGTATGTCTCATAATGTCTGTGAAGATTCTCAGTCCTCCAGGTCATGTTAGCCAAATGAGCTAAGTTGTAAGCAACTGGACTTCTTTTGGTAGCTTGAAGACGCTTCATTTTTTCATCGAATGGCTTCTTGAACTGAAGAAGCCTTTTGAATAAAAGGGGCAACGTCTTCAAGCTACTAAAAAAAGTCTAGCTGCTCACAACTTTAGCTCATTTGACTTTGTCTCATAATGTGTGCCTAAGAATTACCCTCATACTTGTCGGTAGGAGGAGCCGCTCTGTGACAGAGGCATGACAGAGCTTTGCTGTGTGTAGTACCGCGGACACCTGAGTATAGGGGTGAGAAGATATTCTGTCTATGTGCAAAGCAGACCAGTGCATCATTATCGTCTGACTGGTTTTAAGTTTCTGGTAAACAACAGCATTGGCATTTGTTGTGAAACTGGTTCTGAGATCAGATTGCCCTCATAACTTTTCAGTGTTGCATCTGTGGAAATCTACTGTGACCTGACAAGAAAAAAAAAACAACATTCTATCTCCATGGGATTAAAATAGGTCTTCCATTTCAAAACTTCCTCTATGCATTTGTATTCCAAGCAAGTAAGCTTTGCATCGTACAAAGTGCAGTAAGCACTATCTGATGCAACCTCTCTTCAAAAAAAAAAGAAAGAAAAGAAAAAAAAAACCCTGCAGGCACAAATGTACCTTTTTATAAACAGCACTAGGAGGAGAGGCTGGTTGAAGTATTTGAGAGCCAGTCACAGGAGAGCAAATGTGATCTCACCTATATGGCCTGCGTTTCTACTAAGACACCCTTTGGAAAGTGACATAACAACTAGATAAGCTAGACAAGATAGAGTGTCAAGTAAAAAGTAATAAATAAAAATAGCATCTTGGGAGTACAGTATTGAGATCTTAAGTTGGACCTGGGGCCTGTACTACGAAGCCGGTTTCCCAGCTTACCCAGGGTAACTTCGAGAGTAACTTCATCACGTGCAGCGTAACTTCCCGACTAACCCATACTACGAAAGGTGTATAGGTTTAAACCGGGGTGTGTTGCCATGGCAAGTTACGCTGCACGCCAAACCTGCTCGTCTCAGGTTATGATCTTGGTTAACCCCGGGTTCCCGATTAACCACACCCTTTTTAAACACCACCTTTCCCCCGACACTTCCTCTAGAGACGATGCCAGCGTACCTAGACGACCCGTGCGATATTGGAGCGCAAATTGTGAGGGGCTCTCTTCGGAGGGCGAGGGTATTTTACGATATTTTACACGAGCGGTATAGATTCTCAGCAGATGGAATTCGTTACCTTTGTCAGCTGATCGAGGCAGACGTCTGCAACGTAACCCGCCGAAGTCAGGCCCTCACAATTGAACAAATTGTGTGCTTGTCGTTGCGTTATTTTGACAGCGGACAGTAGGCTACATGTATTCAATTGGTGATGCAGAAAATCTAAGCAAGAACACTGTAGCCTATGTGGAATGATCCGTAAAGTGGTATTTGCGCTCACCAAACTCATGGATGCATTTGTTGTGTTCCCTGGCCATTTAACTGCACTTCAAATCAAAGAAGGGTTCCATGCAGTCGCAGGTAATTACTAATATCAAATAGTATCAGCTTCCCTACTCCCATAGAGACAATTGTGACTGAAAATTGACATGACTACCAAAATCTACATGTTTCCCAAGAGTATTTTGGGTAGTAGCACAAAATAAAGACATTGCAAAGCCACCACTCATGTCTACTGTATCAATGTATTTATTGGTTGAACCTGTCCCGTTCCTGAAAAGACAGAAAAGCCACATGAATGCTTGCTTGCGTGTGCACACATGCGCGCGCGCGCAAACACACACACACACACACACACTTTAGCCATCTAGCTAAACACTTACCATTCTGAATTATGTTCTTATATTTCATTTTGACCTGTGCGTTTGGCGGTGCCGCTGCCTCTGAAATGTTCACAGGACATACACCAAATTAGGCAAAGGGGCTGACCATTCAATCATCCCAATTCATGTCACTTTGCACATACCGGGCTACTCCATGAAGGTACCGAATATTATTCCGGATTTTTCAAACATTGAACAGGCTATAGGCTATACGTGATTGGGGTTGCGTAGAGGGACCATTTTCTGTGACTTGTGATTGATCCTATAGCTCCCTCATCCTATACTGCTATTCTGGAATACTGTATGTAGGAAGAGGGATGATACGTATGCATTTACCCGATCGGTAACTCGTTGCCAACACGCTTGCCGTTCTCTATTGGCGGCCGCGGTGTTGGATTTTCCTTTTAATGTGGTTTTGAACTCCTCGAAACTCCGCATAATTGTCTGGCATTCTTCCTCAGTGAAATACGGGGTCCATGCCATTGTGAACAGTGGCGATTTGCGCTGATGCACTCCCCTTTAATACGACCGCGCATTAACCCTGATTAGGTTAACACAGGTTCAACGAATCAACTTCATAATCGGCGTCGTAGTACCGTTTGAACCCAATCAGCATAACCGGGTTTGTTCAACCCCGGTTTAGCGCGGGAACCCTGGGTTAGTTCTGGGTAGGTTGAGCTACGTTCGTAGTACAGGCCCCTGGTCTAAGACAAGATGACAACACTTGTCTTGTTTTCTTCTCCACCTGAAGACATAGTTCAAATTACAGGGGGTACTGGGGGGTACGGTACCCTCTAATTAAGACCCAGCACCCCCCCAAAGAGACAAAAATAGCAGGGTTGGCGGGGGTACCGACGTACTAATGTAATTAATGTAAAAAGGTGGTACCCCCCAATTATAGGGGTGCAATTCACACTCTGCCTGAAGATTAAAACTCACTTCCCTGACCGTTTGACCTTTTCTTCACATGCCATCGTTTCCCTAAGGGTCTATTGATTTTTATTTTAATTGTTAAAGTCAATGAGAACTGATGTTTTGCTTAAAAAGCTTGTAAAGACTTCTTCCGAAACTGCTTCCCTTCACAACAAAACTAACAATCACTAAACCAACTCTCTCTTATTCTGTCCCCATGTAGGAAGTATATGTGTCTGTAGTGTCCCTGCTGTGGGAAAATTACTTAGGCACATGCATCTCCCTGTGTGTATGTGTGTAGTCTGCTTACTCTGTGTTCCTCTACACCTCTTTTAGCTTATTATGTCCTCCTTTTTGTAAGTCGCTTTGGATAAAAGCGTTTGCTAAGTGTAATGTAATGTAATGTTTTAAATTCACACGCTGCACCATCAGTCCAGTCCAGTGTTGTGATGCACAGTACTTACCAAAGTGACACAAATACACCACACTGATTAACTGTATTAAACATTTATTTACTGACAGAAAACGGTGCTCATTATCAGGTCATGTAAAATGTCTGCTTTTCACCAGCTGTGTCCAGTCTCCTTTACTCAGAAAAGACTTGTGGTACAAATGCCAACTTTTACGGTTTTGACTGTGAAAGTAGAACACAAATGGATTCTTGTAACTAGACAGTGATATGCAAAAAAAAAAAAAAAAAACAGAAAACAAACAAACAAAAACAAAAACAAAAGACCAACCCCAATCTGTCAACTACCATGGCTACCTGATGAAAAGGTACATCGTTCCCATTCTTGTGTACTCTGGATTAGACAGCAGTTATTTCACTCAGATTCACATATGCCAAGTGTCCCAATCTGCCACTCCGATCTGATTAAGACCAAGTGGCTTTTTTTTCACGTTAGGTTGCACCCAATCTGAACCCAATGCCTCACTGGCGTATATAGAGGACGTACCAGCCAATCAGAGGCCTTCGTGCTGTCCGGTAGGCAAAGTAGGAAGGCAACTCCACTTTTGTGATTGGACAGCGAGCGCTGTCCGTCAAATCTAGATGCACACAATTTTTAAAAGAACCACTAAAAATCTGCACAACCTTATTTGTCTGCCCCGCTTTACGTAGTCATGGCCGGTGTAGACGTTTTTTTTTTATTTTAAAAATCAGCATTTACAATACCTCATATATACACAGATATATACACACTCATACACATACACATACACACACGCACACACACACACCCACACCCAGACAAAAATCTCCATCGATTCACGGGAGGGACAGAAACACCATGGCGTGCACACGTTCACCATACTGGGGAACTTAGTCTTTGGGCACACTGCGGTGCAACAGGGGTTCGTGTGACGCCTTATCACTGTGCCTGGGTGCTCTGCAATCTACCTTCTTAATACTCTAAAGAAAGACTCTAAACTGGCCTCAGTCCTTCTCTAAAGGACTCAGAAGGGCTTTGTGAAAAGAAACGGTTGGAATAAAGACGTAGGAAATGAGCGACTAGACAGATACACTTACACACACACACTCTCTCTCTCACACACACACACACACACACACGTGCACACGCACACACACATGTGCACACGCACACACATGTGCACACGCACACACACACACACACGCACACGTGCACACACACGCACACGTGCACACACACACACACACACACACACACACACACACACACTCCGACTCGCTAATACTTCTCCCGCTGGCTGCTTATAGTACCTTTACAGCTCCGACGTTGGGCATTCAGGCTCCTGACAGGTGCACCGCACGAATCCGAGATTCCACGAATCGCAGCGAAGACTGACTCACACCTACACACACCTACAGAACCCGCCCACACACCACGACCATGACCATGACAGGTCCAATAGGCTCAGTACACACAGTGCATCATAGAGCAATCCAGTCATCAGGGGGACGGGGAAAAGGTATTTATTTACCTCCAGAGGTGTCAGTCCCCAGTTCACAAAGTCAAAACCCTGCCACATTTTCCTTCTAACACAAGTGACTTTACGGAGTCGCTGATCTACCTGTCTTCAGGGCACATTACGATCAGCTGATTCAGAGCTGGTTGGATCAAATTTGTGGCAGGGTTTTTTCACTTTCTGAACCCGGGATTGACACCTCTGTTTACCTCTGTGAATACCAATATTCCATTGCTAATGTTCCTGGCCGACCTTTCAGACAGCTAATGATGTCACTAATTAACTTTGTTAAAAATGTGAACATATATGACACTATGCCAAAATACATTATGTTACTTTAGATCACAGCACAGTGGAAGTGTGTGTTTTGCCTACTGTTGTTTAGTGACAGGAGATATTTGCAATATATATGCTCCAAGAATTTATTGATTAGGAATTTTCGTTTGATACCCAACTGTAAACTACAGGTGCTTGTGCAAAATCCTCGCCTCTAAAATATCCAGTTAAAATGACTTCTTTGGCATAAACTGAGTGGTTGCGTTATAACGAAATTGTTACACTGTCCCCCTTTATTCTAAAAGGCAGAACGGGCTTACTGAATCAGGTCTACCAAACGATCAGAGAAGCGACAGCTCTTTGAATGGCAGTGGATGGACACATACATGATTATACACATGACTTCGCCTGGAACACACCCGGTCAATGCACCCTAACATGTAACATGTCCACAAAATGCACCCCAAACTTGACAATGCCACATGGTGCACCCCAAACCTGACAATGCCACATGGTGCACCCCAAACTTGACAATGTTCACATGGTGCGCCCCAAACTTGAAAACGCCACATGGTGCACCCCAAACTTGCCTAAAGGGGTCAGTGGTGATTCCCGGGCTCCCTGGACCATCTGGGTCTCTTTAATACTGACTGATGAATTTTGATACTGATGGCATTCCCAATGACCCTTCCCTGGCCAGCTGTGCTGTGCTGTGCTGATGCCCATACTCAGAGTTCACACCATGTGTGTGTGTGTGTGTGTGTGTGTCTGTGTCTGTGTGTGTGTTTAGGGGAAGAGACCAAGAAAAGTGAGAGCGATTGAGGAAGGTGGAGAGGGAAGGAGAGAGACAGATGAAAGTGCTTCTTCACGACTACGTAGTGTGTCACTGCACACTTGTACAACAACGGAGTGTTGTGAGTTTGTGTGTGCATGTGTGTGTGTGTGTGTGTGTGTGTGTTAGTAATCTCCCAAAAAGTACACTCCATATAACCAACACTCAACCACTCCTGGATGTGTCTGTTCGTGCAAGTGCACGTGCTTGTGTGTGTGGGTGTGAGTGTGTGTGTGTGTGTGTGTGTGTGTGTGTTTGTGTCCTTGTAAGAGTTCGCTAAATTGTATCTACCCCCAACCCCACTCCTCTCTCCTCACCCCCCTTCTGGTCTTTCATTGGTCACTTGGGTGGCCTTACACACTCAACATCCAGAAGAAGAAGAAGATAGCCAGGAACAGGAAGAGAGAGTCTTGCCAGTTGTTCCCGTTGTTTTGGTTTCCGTTGCCTTGGTGATCGGCTGAGGGACAGAAGAATAAATATGGATTTCAGACATTCCATGCCAGGATCAGCCTTTGTTTTTTTTTTTTTTAGTTATTTGGGTCAGAACTCTGTTAGGTTTAAAGGCAGGGCAAACAATGACAGATTTTAGATTTTTAGTTTTTAAAAGTATAAAATAAAACAAACTTCTTCCTTCCAACCGAGCTGAGTATACACAATAGAATCACCAGTTAGGAAGTTAGAAACACAGGAAGGTAGGCCATTTAACGGTTTATTATATTAAACAAGGTTTTTACACCCCACAATCACATGTAGCTTTTAGAATATAAACACAATTTTGAGAGGGCATACCTGCTTGGTGGAAAGTGTCGTTGGGTTTTAGAGGGGAGGGGAGGGGAGAGGAGAGGGGAGAGGAGGTGAGGGGAGGGGAGGGGAGCGGAGGGGAGGTGAGGGCATACCCCCTCGGTGGAAAGGATCGTTGGGTTTTAGAGAAGAGGGGAGGGGAGGAGAGGGGAGGGGAGGTGAGGAGAGGAGAGGTGAGGGGAGGAGAGGTGAGGAGAGGGGAGGGGATGGCATACCTGCTCGGTGGAAAGGATTGTTGGGTTTTAGAGGGCTGGGGAGGTGAGGTGAGGGGAGGGGAGGGGTGAGGTGAGGTTAGAGCATACCTGCTCGGTGGAAAGGGTCGTTGGGTTTTAGGGGGGGTGAGGGCATACCTGCTCGGTGGAAAGGGTCGTTGGTGTTGAAGACTGTGGTGAAGAAGCCGAAGGGAAAGGCTCCTATGCCGAAGGACATGTGGAAGCCAGTGTCCCCGAATCCCTGGAAAGGCTGCGGGGCAGAACCAAGGAATTAAGGCCAACTTACGATGCAGTCCAGGCAACAAACGTCAAATGTCGCTCGACAAAAAACCAAATGTCATCGACAGATGTCACACGGCAGGAGGCTTTTATAGCCTTGCGCTAGTGACAAAATAACCACAGGGGTAGAGACAAATATGAAGATGAAAATGTAGAAAGCTCTGCTCACCCCTCTGCTCTCAGGTTCCGCCCGTTGTCCTTGGGGTCGGGGCGGCGTTTTCAGCCTACAGCAGACACACATTCAAATGAGACCACAAGCTATGGTAGTACATCATAGTCTACAGTCCAGACATGCATACGAATGAGACTATAACCTACAGCAGTACATGACAGTACAGTGTCCTAACATGCATACGAATGAGACTACAAGCTATGGTAGTACATCATAGTCTACAGTCCAAACATGGCATTCAAATGAGACTACAAGCTATGGTAGTACAACAGGCTACAGTCCAAACATAGCATTCGAATGAGACCACAAGCTACAGTGGTACATCACAGGCTACAGCAGAAACACATCCCAATGACACTACAAGCTACAGCAATACATCACAGTACAGTGTCCTAACATGCATTCGAATGAGACTACAAGCTATGGTAGTACATCAGAGTCTACAGTCCAAACATGCATTCGAATGAGACCACCCCAAGCTACAGTGGTACATCACAGTCCAGTACAGTACAGTACAGTTTGGACATGCATTTGAATGAGACTACAAGCTACAGCGATGCAGTCTAATTTTAAGTCCAAACACGCATTTGAATAAAACTACAAGCTAAAGCAAACAAAAAAAAATCCTTAGTTGTGACTAGGGCTATTGCAAAAAAAAAAAAAACCTCAAAAAGCTTTCCTGGAGGTTTCGCGCGCACACACACACACACGCGCACACACACACGCGCACACACACACACGCGCGCACACACACACACACGCGCGCACACACACACACGCGCGCACACACACACACGCGCACACACACACACACACACACACACACACACACACACACACACAGGCTGGCCACCTACCTGGGGTCCTCCTGGCTGCTGCTGCCACGGCCATAGAGGGGGATGACACACACACACACACACACACACACACACACAGGCTGGCCACCTACCTGGGGTCCTCCTGGCTGCTGCTGCCACGGCCATAGAGGGGGATGACTTTGTCTCTGCTGATGCCGGCCTTACACACGGGACACTGTTGTCGGCTAGGCCTCGTCTCTAGCCACTGTGGACATAGGACATCCAGAGGTGTGTGTGCGTGTGTGTGTGTGTGTGTGTGTGTGTGTGTGTGTGTGTGTGTGTGTGTGTGTGTGTGTGTGTGTGTGTGTGTGTGTGTGATATTTAACCCCACACTGCTCTGTCTCTGTACACTGTACCTGGTTTACTTTAAGTCACTCTGGAAAAGAGTTCTGGCTAAATGTAATGACGTAATACATTACTAGAAACGGTTAAAGATAACCACACACCAACATAAAAACACCAAAACAAACATGTAGGTCACACTGGGTTTGCAGTAAAACCTTTCCTACCTCCACTGCTTAGAAAGCAAAGTGGTTTGTGTGAATCAGAGCTGTACCATATTCTTTCTTGACTTAGGATTATCTTAGCTCTTGAATTAAAGCTAAATATGTTGTAAATGTGGTTGCAGGGGTGATGCAGAATTACGTTGTGGGGGTTTTGCTTCACCCTGTTCTGGCCTGTATGGCGTTGGAACAATGAACAAGTCTGAATGACAGAGCTGTACCATATTCTTTCTTGATTTAAGATTAACTTTGCTCTTGAATTAAAGCTAAATATTTTGTAAATGTGGTTGTAGGGGTGATGCAGAATTACGTTGTGGGGGTTTTGCTTCGCCCTGTATGGCGTTGGAACACTGAACAACTCTGACTGGCAGAGCTCTGCCACAGGAGCAGCCTACTGATCACCTTATGACCACTCAGGCTAAATCCAGATCTAAGTCTACTGACTGACCAATGGCGCGGACTACGGAGACTTACGCAAGCACGGCGGAACATATGGCCTTACCTGGTGCAAACAGGGCCAGCTACACACACACACACACACACACACACACACACACACACACACACACACACATACACATACACATACACACACATACACACACAGACAAGGAGAGAGGGGAAGAGAGAGTGAGGAGGAGGCGTGTTCACCTTTCAAAATTTGCCACACCAATGCAATCCTCAGAACATAACCCACTTGTAGCCTAAAAGTTTACATGTCATGCACAAACCTAAACCTTTAAGGCTCACTCTATTCAGCTTTAAAGGACAACATCCGCTTGGCACTGTTTATATGTGTGGGTATTTTAGGCTAAGAGAAAAAATCAGGAAGAGGGTATATCTTAGAGAATATCTTAGCTGCAAATTAAACAGGCCTTAGTTTGACAAAATGGCACTACGCTAAAGACGCTAAAGATTAATATTTAACACACCTGATGTGTCATGAGACAATGTGAGAGTGGATAATCGAACAAGGACCATGCAAACGATCAGTTGGCGAGCCAAATAGATGTCATTCTGATGTAGACATACAATCAGTCAGTGAAACAGTCAGTGATTTTAACGCATCGCTGCTTCAGCAAAAGCAGTAAAAAGGTGTCAGCGTGAAATGGCACCAGTGTTAAGGACGCTTGTAAAACGCATCTGCTCAAAAAAAAAAACAGCTATTCAGGTAGGGCAGCTACCAGTTTAAGCTGCGATTAGCATTGACAACCATTGCTTACTCTTATCTACGTTACGTTGTCATTAGAGACAGCAAGGACTCTAAGCTGATCAAAGGTACTGAAGGCGGCGTTAACATTAGCTAAATCAAGGGTACTAAATGAATCAATGTGTTGACAATGTGTCGTTGAAGTGTCGTTTTTGTATGCTTAGTGTTAGCATGTCTGGAAAGTTGCTATTAACCTGGCTGCTTTAATTTGGCTGTGGTGTTAAACCAACTGGACGCCACCAGGAATTTGAGCTATAATATCTCTTTTGTTAAAGCAAAGTCCCTCCTGTGTAAGACAGTCTCCTGTTAAAGTTACCCGGCTAGCTAACTGAAAGGTTATTCAACTATTAAAAGAGCCATTCTTACTGATCACAGGACATTACTTAGTATGATACTTAGCTACCCAACCTGTACCCTTAACCAACCAAGCTAGGTGAATCACATTTCGTGATTACCTTGGCAATAAAGAACAAACATGACCAGCAGCTGTTAGCGACTGATATAATCGATTAATGAAATAAAGGCCGAGTAGAATGGCAGAAGTAGGCGTATGGGAATACAACAGTAGCTAGCCTACCTAGCTAATGTTACAAACATACCAGAATAGATGGCCACACAAGCTGATGACAGCGTCTCTGGCTGTATCCAAACAAATGTTGCATTCGAAAGTGGCCCGGTCTCGTTCTCTTTCACCTTCTCCACCACTCCCGCTTGGGCCATCTCGTTCATTACTTTTATCTTCAGACGAGTATCCTCTGCTAGCTGGTCCGCCGTCATTCGATGGTCCAGGATCTGCGGCCGCCATTTTTGTTTACGGGAAGGTAGCAATGTAGCTAGTTAGCAGCTGAAAACCCATGCAAGGATTTCGTCGTCCACACCCCCTACCTTTCCGCTTCCGCATTTGACAAGAAATCGCCACTGGAGCATAGCACTAGTGTTAATGTGATATGACAAGCATTTCCCTATGATTTTTAGTTAATATTGTTTTATTTGTATTATTATTATTTGGGACTTACTATCGAAAAATGAGTTCCTGGGTTGAAATGGGTTCAAATCTTCTCACCCCATATGTCCCCACTGTAGGAGGAACTCTGACCTTGGTCAAGACATGACCAAACATGTAGGCCTACGGTATACTAATGATCACATTTTCACAATCTTAGTGACAATTAATGGGTTTTTGTGAGTTTTCTTGTGATCAGAAGTTGTTATGACTGATCTTTGTGGTCAAGGCTATTCAAGATTATTTGATCTAAGTGTTACATCCCATGTTGACGTAAGACTATTTACTGTTTGAATATCTCTGACTAATGCAGAGATATGGGTGAATCTTCAGCGTAAAACTTGTGTCTCTCCATTGGTGCATCAATGTAAAATAAGACCTTGTCCCTGATTGTCCAACCACCATGCTGACTGAGCAGGGGCGAATCTAGACCATTTTTAGGGGTGCCAAGGCACCCCCGTGAAACTGCTCGGCACCCCCTGGCTCAGTGCAAAATTAATAATATATTATATATAATAATAGTGTTATGTGATAAGCACTGGGGGCCGGACACCCCTAAAGACCAGATGCTAAAATCACCCCTGTGACTGAGTCTCCAAATTTACCTGTAGTAAATTATTAATTATCAGGGCACAGAAATACTGAGGTGGCGGAAAGAGCACAGATGACAGGACAACAAAAATGTCAGGGTCTTTAAATTAGAAGAATGCCTTTCATCGTCATTGCAAAAAAACTACAGCAATGTTCCAATTTTTTCATTGCTACTACTGTTGTAGTGGTGATCTTTCAATGATGATGAGACATAAGTCAAGATGAGGCAGGTATACTTTATTTTTAAAAATAGTTAAAAACCAGCTTGTTTTAAAAAGCACATAGTCATGGAAAACATATTTATCATAAACCATGGAAAACACATTGATCATATAGAATGAGAGGTATCACTTCCTATGAAGCTTGCATCCATAAGGCTCTATAACGACATAATACATTCATGAAATATGTAAGTATTCATGAAATATGTAAGTATTCATAACTAATACATACTCATGTACTGTAGCCGTAAGGCATTATAATGGTATGTGTTTATGTGTTTATAGAGTCTTTTGAATACAAGCTTCATAGAGAGTGTTACTGAATGAAAATTACATAAAAAATAAATGAATTTAAATACAGCAAATCAGAAAACTTAGTATAATTCCCTGATTTTTCCAGTGGTAATACTTATAATTAATGGTATTGTTGTTGTCCAATTGTTTAATTTTGTTATTGTTATATTATTATATACTATTGTTAATTATATTATTATTACTACTATTTTACTACTTTCTGTAGTAGACCACTTTGGGTCATTCATTTTGTAACAAATGTGTAATATATATGCATTAACTTCGCTTGACGTGAGGTGTAGCCTACACCTCTAAGACCAGGATAAAACAAGTGGCATGTCACATCTAGTAATAACAGCTACTTCAAATGACAGGGGGTATTGAGAGGTACAGTAGCCAACACAGTACCCCTAAGAGACAGCAAAATAAGTGCGGGGGGCACCGACATATCAATGTAAGTAATGTAAAACATAAAAGGTAGTACCCCGCAAGTATGTAGGGGTAATTCACACTTTGATTACAACTAGAACTAGAAAAGCACTCGAAGAGCACAGACCTCCGCCAAGCAGTTCAGTGAAGTTGAAAATATACTAAAAATAGCATTTTTACATACATAAGTTGTGTTTTAATTTACAGCCTTGTCAACATTTTGTTTACCTGCAGTTAAGTGAATTTTAAAAGAAATTTCAATTGCCGACGTGCTGCTTCACTGCCTAGCAGCTGTAACATGTACTGCGTCGTCCTCCACTTAGACTGGAAATGTATATTAAAGTGCCCAAACAACTCTGTTGGTTATATCTTTCAGATGCAGGTTGGTTACATTCAGAGGTGTCAATCCCAAGTTCAGAAAGTAAAAACCCTGCCACAAATTTCATCCAACCAGCTCTGAATCAGCTGATCGTAACAGACACTCAAGACATAGATCGTGGCACGAATTTTACTTTTTGAACCCGGGATTTACACCTCTGGTTATATCTTTTAGATGCAGGTTGGTTTTGGCCAAATCAGTGTTAACAACATATATACTTTTTTGAGCTTAAAGACATCAACTATAGCAAATTATGAAAATTGCACTTTCAGCTAGATAATCTATTAAAAAAACCTCGTCAAAAGCCACCACTCAAACGAACTCCGAGAAAAGCCACTCAAGACGCCCCATCACCATAGTAGACCGTTTTCTCTACTTGTATCCTTGTATCCATAGTAGACAGTTTGGGCCTAGATGGTCATATTGTTCTTCATCTTCAGGCCTAGTAATCCTAAAATGGCATGTTAAGCTACTGTATGGCTAAAATACATGTTTGGACTTGCTTGCTTTCATAATTTTGATTTTGTATCTCATAATTATAACTTTCGATGTCATAATTTAGATTTTTTTTTAAATCTCAGAATTTTGAGAAATGCCACTTCAAAGGCCACAGAAGTGTTTTTTTTTCTTTAAAAAATATATTTCTATTCAATTCTATTTCTAATCTATTCCTATTCAATGTTTAAATAGCTAACATTGAACCTCATGGGGGCCACTGGGGTCATTACTCCAACATCAGGAAAAGGCAAATCAAACAACACTCATTATAAAGACAATTATAGCATAACCTGTATAACAAGCTTGACTAGTTCATGACAGCATTCTTGATTTCTAGTCCAAGGCGTATCCTCTTATCCTAAAAAATACAGAAAAATATTTTTTTTCATGAACATCCTGACGGTACACTTGGTTTCCTGTGGGAGAGAGAAGCTATGTACACATCACTCACCATTCCACAGTCGCTCAGGCAGCAGTCCCATTGGCCCCCTATGCAGAAGATCATGAAGAACACATTAACCATATAGAATGAGAATGACATAAAAAAATGAATTTAAATACAGCAAATCAGAAGACTTAGTATAATTCCCTGATTTTCCCAGTGGTAATACTTATAATTAATGGTATTATTATTGTTGTTGTTCAATTGTTTACTTTTGTTATTGTTATATTATTATATATTATTGTTTTTGGTCATTCATGGAGGCTTTCATTTCAGGCAGCAGTCCCATTGCCCCCCTATGCAGAAGAGAAGCATTGTGAATTGTTTGAGAAAACATTTTTTATTAAACTGCACATATAGTAAGAACTTTAACAAGAACGTTTAGTTGGTGTGAAGAGTAAAATGAGGAACTTTCTCCTATGCTTGGGTATACTGGTTTTAAAAAGAGGTAGGACAGGGCTCTCGTCAATCTGTGCATGTTTACCTGTAGTTCTTCAGAGCTTGCAGATGGCGAGTCCTTAGGGGTGGAACCTTGACCTACAACAACAGGGTTAAGATCATAAGCTTGATGCAAAAGGTGCTTTGTAGTTGCAAAAACATTACTATATTAATGACTAATAAAACTCCTCAAATAAAATATTACCAGAGTCAATACTGCCACTGCCCTTCCTCTCTGGTCCCGGAAAGAAAGAAATGAGAAGAAAAACGTTACAAAACCAAAAATAATAATACTTAAAAACTAATAAGAACCAAATTATTAGGTCTTATTATGTCAATCTTTACCCTGCTGAGTCTCAGGCACTGTCACTGTTAATGGTTCCACTTCCGATGGCACAGCATGTGGGGTACCGTTTACAGGGGGAGGCTGGGGTGTGTTGCGTACAGGTGGTTGACGAGAACCTGTAGAAAAAATTTGAAAGTTTGAAATTGTAAACTGAATAGTGGACAGTCTGGGTAACTAGCACATTCTACAAATAGTAATGAAGTAGTCACCATCATTTTAAAAGGTCTTAGGGATTTTCTTCAAAATTTGGCTTAACTGTTTAATGCTGGTGTCTAACCATATTACCCTTAAGAGCTTTCAAATATGAAAATATAATTGTAGCACCTGTACACTGTATATTGCTTGGACACAAAAGTCATAAATGTGTATAGAGTATATCACATGGAAATATCAGAAAACATATTTCCACTGAGTTGTACCAATGTACATCATAGGTTTTGGCATTAGTACACATAAACATTAGCTTACCATCTTTGTCCGTTTCTCTCATAATATAGGGCAAATCCAACAACAAAAGCGTGACTTGTTTCAATATTAATTTCCTTTCGTTTCTTTCTCATACGCAGAACTTACCCAACATGCCTTTCTTTTTGGCAAAGAAGACCAACCCAACTCCAACAATGAGCAGCAGCAGTGCTACTACAACCCCAACAATTGCTCCAATTGGGGAGGATTCTGGATCGGTAAGTACTCCAGCTGCAAAGAGTGGCAAAGATGCTTTATGTGCACGTCACAAGCATAAACGTTTCTGTTGTATCTATTGTATCTAAATTTTCACTGCCAAGACCTGGGTCTGGTCAAAAGTAAGGCACTGTTAACTGTTACAACTGTGATCTTGTATGATCTTGTATGAATAAACTGTACAATAATGTAAAGATTTCAATAAAAAAGATCATGCAATCAGACTGACCAACTTTTGTTAATACATAAAACAATAATAACAATAACAACAACAACAACAATAATAATACATTATTATTATTATTACTATTATTATTTTTGTTGTTGTCATTGTTGGTAGTATTCTTATTACTAGTATCATTAATACTAATACAAGCACTACAGTACTAATACTATACATGCAATAAGTAGTAAGGTTATTTTTTTATTTAGCTTTATGAAATACATTACAGAGTTGATACATTTTAAATGCAGTCCCTGTGCTTTGTTTGTGGTGCAAATACATTTTGGAAAAGGACCCTAAAATTAAGAGCCAAATAGCCATAGCCCAGCAATATCAGGTTACCTGAAGTCCACTCGACCACAATGGGTTCTTCCAGCGTCCTGTGCATCACCTCGCATTTGTACATATGTATTTCAACTTTCTTTGCCTCGACGCTCACTCTGAGCTGGTGGGTACCATCACCATTAGGCAAGACATCCTTTAGGTGACCATCCTTCACACGCCAATCATTCTTCAGAATGCTGATCTTAATGTCCTTCGGGTAGAAACCTGTGGCAAAGCAAGTCAGCGTGTATTCTCCTGATGGTCTCCCATTTTTGGCAAACAGGTGAACCTTTGGAGGATCTGGCAAGGCAAAACAGAAATGATTATTTTAAAATGGAAATGCTGCCAACTGTATGAAAACATCCGTACTGGTGCTGTTAAAGTAACATACGAGATGTTCGTTTCTCCGTGAGTTCCTTGTCCCCATATTTTTGGAACCTGCCCAGCCACTCTACACACTCTTTCTCCAGGTAGCCCTTGGTGTACTGGTTGAGAATCGGCACCCCATCCCATTTTCTTTTCGTCTGTAGAGCCTGATCGATTGGCGCCACCCACTGCATTGAACTGTCGTCGAAGGAAAGGAAGTCCATGCCATCATAGCTGTATTCATCAACTCCCTTTACAAACTGGAGAGAACCATCTGCCGCTTTGTAGGCTTCACAGCCATGTCTCCACATAAGGGAATGGATATCTGCCGAAAAACATGTCAGGTCAGAATAAAGGGTTACGGTTTAAGCACTCAGTTGTTGTTTTTTTAACTATTAAACCCTGATGAAGACCAGGTGATGGCTCGAAACATGTTGGCTTTTTAATATAAAAATACCTGTCTTATAATAAAGGCTTTTTAAATCTCTCAATCCTTCCTTACAGCCACTGTTTGGAGTGCCTGAATTTACCTTGTTGTTTACTAGAGACAAAGGGCTGTCTAAAATTGACAACAAACTTAGTTTATGTTTATTGTTATATTTATTAAAGTTAATGTCAATGTCGGGACTCTGATTGTAACTTTGTATTAGTTTGTGCAGTTTATTGCACAGCAATATGGAACTGTATAACAGGAAAGTTATGTGAACAACATATGCTGTTTTCCTTGTTAATTGCCATGGAACACGGTTCAACCAATCACAAGTAAGGAATGAAACAAGAAGATTTGGAAAACTAGCGTAACTATGCAACAAGGATGTTCTGGGACTTACCGCTTTCATTGTGCCTCATGCGTTCCATTAGAATGTTCACATTGACTTTGAACCACTGCTCTTTACTCCTGCGTGATTGGGTGCCTTTTTCCCAGTAGTCTGCGGGTAGCTTTTCTTTCATCCAGTCCTGTTCTGGAACTTTCAGCTTGTCCTTGCTATTGTAGTAATCAATCTTTCTGTCATCTAGCAGGCCCATGGCAGTGAACTCAAAGATGCCAGGGGAGGAGACGGCCTTCGACAGGGCTGTGTACACATAGTACAGGGAGTGCTTCTCTGGCTCTTTTGTATGAACTTTGAAAAGAAATGAGATGAAGGTAAAATGTCACATCAACAGCTTAGCTAAATGTACAAATGTTTATGTATGTCATGAAGTGGCATACTGTTAATGTACAATATTGCTTAGCTTATATAGTTGCCACAAAACAGTGAACAAAGAAAAACAACCCAACCAACAACCTGACCTTAGAACCCCACAGTAATACCACTGAAAAGACCATTTGAGCTATTCAGCTATTAGTGCTGGTTCAAAATATAATAATAAACTACAATAAAACTTATAATCCTTTTTATGTGACAGCGTGGTTATTCTGAAGGTAGCTTGGAAAATATTTACTTTCTTAAAGGTGTACTTTTTTTACTTTAGTTTCCCTAAAAAGTTAACTCGGGACTAAATACAGTTTTATTCTATTCTATATTCTTCTTTATGTAAAATGAATTACCCTTCATAGGTCCGCGCTAATAAACTGGAGGATATTAGAAAGTCTTCCTATGTATTGTTTGTAAGCCTGGTTGCGCTGATTACACATGTTTATCACAGATACGTCTCAGTGTGTTTTTCAAAACTCTTTTAAAAAACTTAATGCAATACTGTATCTAGGCCCTTGCCCGCCATTACAAGGCAACCTAACAGAGCAGAGCGAAGCGCAGACGCGTTGTATGCAAGTGAAAAAAAAAAGTTGTTGCTGCTGTGTTGTGAAGTTACAGTGCTATATTTCCCCTAGCGTTAAATTCGAGTATTACACGTCGCAGATAGGCCTTCTATTTACATCGCCAAGGAAGTAGGAAAACGGTAAAAACAAAATGATCAATTCTACCACTGGAGGTGTAACAAGAATAAAGTCCGTATAAGATTTAAAAAAAATCACTTGGTACAATGTGATCGGATCTATTTTGAGAAGGTAGTGAACACAATGTTCTCAAAACCAGCCGCCTGGGTTTCGAAATGCAGACAAAAGATAAACATTAAAATGTGTATACTGTATATTTGACTACAGCTTCACGGCCAAAATTTAGCACAGTCATATAAACTACATTTCAGTATTTTATCTGTAATCTGTGGGATAATTACACTGTTTTGCGATCTGCGATGGTCGTTTCTTACTGTTTTACTTTCACTTTGCAGCGCCAGCGTGAAAAGTGTTTTTAAGAGACTTCTTACCCAAACATGCCGGCAGAATCACGCACACCGTGAAAAACGCCACGAGACCCATTCCGGTAAAGCTTGATCTCATCAGTTTTCTTCACGTCGTCGGTCGAAAATGTGAATTTTGACGACCTGTCCCTGAAAGCACCTCGCCTCTACCAGGAAACCGTCCACTTCGCTGACTACACCAACTGCGCAGGGAGCATAGGCAGAGAGACGTTGTAAATACACGGACTGAAATGACGCATCAGCCAATGATCCGCTACACATACAGCGTCATCACCTGTTACTACATGAAATCGGTTCACAGAGGTTTGGTTAGACAACATGCATAACAGTTGAAGAACATGGCAGCGGAGCTTCGAATGGACACACACTTACAGCAGACTATTAACTCTAAGCTACGATATGAGACTGATCTTGAAACAAAACCTGAGTTTTACATTAAGCCTGCGTGTGAAAGAGGAATAAGGGAACTGTGAAAATGAAAAGAAAAGAATAACCTACCCCAGATATTTTACAAGGCATACTACCATAGTTCAACTACAGGGGAGGTAAGGTACCGCCCCATCAAGCCCAGTAGTATCTCCCAAAGACACACAAATAGCAGGGTTGGGGGTACTGACAAATAATGTAGAAGTAACTACAAAAAATGTAGAAGGGAGTATCCCCTGTAAAAAGGTGACCCCCCCCCCCCCTTGACAATAAAGCTAACTTTGACTTTGACTTTGATAGGCTATATTTAGTATATACAGTGGCTCTATACAGGGTGGACCAAAAACTTAAATGGCTATATCTCCCAAATTGAAAATCATTGAGTTTACAAAGCCATGCAAATTACAGTTTTTCTCAGTTGCTTTGGTGCTTTTCTCAGATCAGAAAGTAAATTCTCATAACTATTAGTTCAACCTCCACAACATTTAGTCATTTGTGCACCTCATAATAGCAATTTCTCCTTCCTCTGAACAAATTGCAAATGCTTTTGGACATGTGTCAGTTGCTTTTATACAATACAATGTTGTTTTTTAACATTTTCATTTGCTTATGTCATGTCAGTCAAAATGAACTATACTTGTGGATGCTGAATAGTCATTCCCAATAAAACTAATAGTCTTAGTTTTATTGCTTGAGTCATTACATACAAAATTGTTGAACTAGTTATCAAATTCTGTCAAGCAAATTTTATACCTTTCTTTATATTTTTTTTTGCTGGAAATGTCTCCTAAATTGAACAGTTGCTCTCAGGTGAACTTAAGCTTTTACTCACAAGGAGGTGTGTGAAGTATTACAGTTTTTCTCAGTCGCGTTGGTGCTTTTCTCAGATCAGAATGTAAATTCTCATAACTATTAGTTCAGCCGTCACCAGTATGTACAGGTAAAACATGTCTTGTATGTATACTCTAATGTTCAGCACTGTAAATGGTCTGCTTTGCTGCAGAGGATTTACCACTCCAGGAGACACTTTTCTCGCTGCATTGCAAGGGATAATATCCGTTGTGATGTAGATGGAAATATATGGCTAGACAGACAGGAACGTCTGCATGTGCCAGAATGATTTACCTATTTTCAGTTACAATATGTACTGTTACGTATGTTGTTCACATTTGTGCACAGCTCTACCAAAAGGGTGTTTCTTATGTTTGTTCTAAATAAGTGACTGTATTGTATTTTTCTTTTGCACAATGCTGTAGAATTGCAAAGAGCATATACAGTAAAAATAGGAAATGTACGTATTCAGTGTCTTGTACTCACTCCCCTACTTACAGCAACGTGTACTGTTTACTGTAGTTTTACGTAAAATGGCTGTACAGGTAGTGTATAGTGCTGTCTTGAGCATTTTCAGGTAGTGTCAATGAGTTCTAACCTTTTTTTCCTGCATTGGAAAACACTAAGAGAAGTAATTGTCATAATGAAAACATGACAAAGCCATTTGACTATCTTGTTCATAAACATGATGTCAAGACTTCTCATTTTGATGACACTGGCAGTTTCATTGACATGAATACTTGCTTTTGAGGAATTGACTATCCATTTTCAGCAAGTGACTTGCTTTTGCAGGTTATCCACTAGGTTTTGCAGTTTGCACTAACTGTTTTGAGAAATGCACTAAATGCTGTGCAAATGTTAATAGTGTTGTGAGAAAAGTACCAAAGCGACTGAGAAAAACTGTAATTCAGTTCTCTTTCCAGTAATATCATGGCTTATGATCAGCAATTATATGACTGCTACAGCTATTTATAATATATATATATATATATATATCCATGAAAAAAATGCCTTAACACATTTTTAAAAAGTGGTCCACACTGTATGTAGGAGTCCCTTACGAAAATTAACCATGGTTTTACTATGGAAATAAACCATGGTTTATGCTTATCAATTTACCATGGTTTATTTTACCATGTTTTTTTTAACCATGGTTTATTTTAACTGGTTTTTACCACGGAATTTCAAAACCATAGTTTTTACTTACCATGGTTTTCTTAGTTTTCCTATTACCAATCAATCACAGCAAGCAATAAATTGTCTTATTTTAACAAACAGAATTAATTGAATGTCCCACTTCATGATTTCATCTAGGCTTGCTTCAGCTCTAGGAGAATGACTAGGGTATACAGCAGGACGTTATGTGTTCTACGTGCACATGTCAGTGTACCATGAATGCAGAATAGGAACTACACGACTGTTTAACCAGACAGCTTGAATACATTAAACCTGACGTTTTAACTGTCACCGCATGGGGGCGATATTGGGTGTTTGAGTCCTGTTACTTTAGTAACAAAAAAAACAAACAAGAGAACTTCACTGTGTAAAACTTTCTCTTTGATAACGCGACAATGGCACAAATCCACCTGGACGATTATTTTAGAGTAATTTTTGAAGAGGGCATTCTGGAATTGCCAGTGAAGCGGCAGAACCTGAGGACCAGCGCCATGAGATTTCTGGAAAAAAGACAAGAGATTGATCATGCGGATGCGTCTCTGCAATCAAAGCGAAATGAATTTGAAGTAATATGCGAAAAAAACAGACAAAGACGAGAAAAAATGAATAAAAATGAAGAGAATGCGAAGGAAGCGCTATTCAAATTTGACAAGTTCATCAAAGAAAATGACGCGAAAAGATCTCGGGGCATCAGAAAAACAGAGATGCAAAAAATGGCGATGGCCCAGAAAGAGAAAGAACTGGAAGATTTGAAAAAGGAGTACAGCACTTTGCTCTCCAGAAGAGACAAACTTAGTAACAGAGCAACACGAGCAACCGGTTATCATATTTTCCTCACCACACTTATGAAAATGTCTAAAAAGTTTGAGGACATCACTCATCTGATTGGTCGTTTTGACACCCTTCTGGCGACCCGTGACCAATTGATAGAGCAAGGAAGGAGAGCAGACAGCCAAGCCGAGCAACAGCATGTCGAGTTGAGACGGTATGTTAGTGAACAGAGCTCCGTCCTTCTTCAGCTAAACAACACCTTGTCACAACTGCAAACCGAACTGGACTCCGTCCTTTCACAAGGCTGCAAATGGGAGTATGCTTGGAATAACATCCAGTCCACGGCGGCGAAGGAGACACTCATGCTCGGCCAAGTGAAGTTTGGCATTTTAAACCTGTACCACGTCGTCGGTGCGGTGACGGGGGACGAGGAAGACGTGCAGGTAGAGGACAGTGTGAACCAGCTGCAGAAGATTCATCTCTTTATTCGGGACTTGACAGACATCACGGGTGATGCGAGGCTTGAGATCTGTTAGGCCACCAGTCACCGGGGAAGGCTCTCAGCTGTCAATGTAGCCCTTTGTTTATATTTGTCTATGGCCAAAATGTGATTCCTCTTTCATTCTTTTTTTTCCTTTTCTTTTTTTTTTCTTTACAGTGCCACATGTTTGGATAATAGTAATTTATGATGCAGGTCAGCCTTGAGGAAATGTATTGAAACATAATGTGAATATCATGAATGGCAGTCTTATCTTAGGCCTACTGTATATGAAAAAGGTCCACTCATGTTAAATATATGTTTTATTTCATTTTTAAATGAACAGTGTTAAACCGTTTTTTCCCCTCATTGCCAAAGAGGATGTGTTTCCAGAATGGTCTGTCTGTATGTTTGCTTGTAAGATTGAATAAAACACAAAGGCCAAAATTAATGAAACTGTTGAAGTATACGTGTTATCATCAGGGCAGGGGAAAAAAAGAATCAAACATAAAAACGTTATCTCCAAAGGGCCTAACCGATGAGTTAATTCTGAATGTCGTTAAAAAAACTTTGTTGTGGAAGATCAGGATGATTCAGGGGGCCCAGAGCTTCACAGGGGGCCACAGAGGACTATGATGTGGTTGGGGCCCACAGAGGACTATGATATAGTTGGGGTGGGGGCCCACAGAGGACTATGATGTGGTTGGAGTGGGGGCCCACAGAGGACTATGATATGGTTGGGGTGGGGGTCCACAGAGGACTATGATATGGTTGGGGTGGGGGCCCACAGAGGACTATGATATGGTTGGGGTGGGGGCCCACAGAGGACTATGATATCATTGGGGTGGGGGCCCACAGAGGACTATGATATCATTGGGGTGGGGGCCCAAAATTATTTTCTTTCAGGGCGCCCACAATTTGTAGCAGCACCCCTGCCACCACACATTACAAATTCTACACTTTAAACTGCCTAGTTCTTCCTCAAATTTAAGGAAATAGCTGAACTTCGCAGGAAGGAGTTCAAGTTCCTGTTCCAAGTTCCTATGTGTTACACTCCCTGCTGGTCCTAGAGCGGTGATGAAGTTGACAAGATGAGTGTGCAGTTCTCAAAAAACAAAAATATTTACAAAAAATATGTCAGACTGTGTTCAGCTAAATCACTGTACCATGGTAATGACATTACATTATACATTCACCATTGTAACTACATTAAAAATGGTAATATCAGCTGATATGATATCAACCTTAAAGTTCTAAATGTACCTACCTAAATTTGAATGTACACATTGTTTTTTGACTATCAAATATTTGTTCCTTGTTTGAAGGAGTATATACTGGTGTATGTGCTAGTTGTACTTACCAACGAACATCAAATGACCTTGAATAGCCTTCACCACTACCAAAAGTCACAACAACTTCTGATCACAATGAAACCCCTAAATTGACATGAAGATTGTGAAAATGTGATCAGTATTAGTAGATTGGCTATATGTGCGGAGAGTGTCCTCCTGGCCAAGATCAGAAATCGGCCCCCTAAAGAGAGGGTATATCAGGGTGAGAAAATTTCAACACCGTAATTTTTTAATAGTAGGACCCCATATAAATATTGGAGATAGACACACCTCTTCATCCAGCATACACAGTGGCGGTTCTACAGTGTTTTACTCCCCGGGAGACACCACCTCTCAGCACCCTCCACCCCCCGAGGCAGATAGACACACTGCTTCTGTGGACAGCATCTTCTCAGCAAACAAGGACGCCTACACTTACAGGGCGCCTGCAGTTAGAGGGCGCCAATGTGCCGATATGATACACAGAGCTAGGCAACTGACATATAAAAATAGTAATTATATATGGTGTCAAAAAAAAACTTTTAACCAACACTGTTTATTTCGAGGGAGAGAAGAGCTACTCCTGTCATAGTGGTTCTCTTTGAATGATGATGAGAAATCAAGGTGTAACAGATATAGGCCCTACTTTATTAAAAATAAATAAAACCTCAGAAATCGGCATATCTGTATCGTCTTAAAAATATTTCTATCTTATAAGAACCGCAAAACACAGAGAACACATACACAGAATATATTACTTGAAATATAGCAAATCACAATAGACAACATCAAATACAGTAGGCTAAATATTTCTGGGTTTGGCCACCCCGTTCTCCTGTGTTACGTTACTCCTGAGCGGCACATTGCAGCCAAATAATACACATACCATTGGAATTAACACACAACCCGAGGAACCTTAAACCTGAGCACAACGTGGATGTAACACTTGAACAGTATTGGTGAGAAAAAATATTTACAGTACGTGAATGGATATCCATGTAAGCACATCAATTACAGTGCATGGAAATGTTTGTTCTTCAAAGTCTTCTTCTTTCTTATCCTTCTAATCGTCATCATCATCCCTTGTTTATTCAGGGGAAAACCGACTAAGCAACAAGGTCTTTTTACAGCCAAGCCCTGAGTATACAATCAAATAATTAAAAAGCAGAGAAATACAAAAAACACAGACTGTCCATTCCAACTCCCAACAATAATAATAAAAAAAAACAGAAAAACTTGCTATGTGGGGTAGGCCTAGCCAAAAATCAATACCATGCGGTGGTCATACCCTGTATCACAATCTTGACTAGTTCATGACAGCATGATTTCTAGTCCAAGGCGTATCATCTCACCCTAAAAAATACAGAAAAACAGTTTTTCATTAACACCCTGAAGGTACACTTGCAGGAGAAAAGTCCTGAAAATATATATAAATATAAACATTACCATGGATCTCAATATCAGAGGCATCACTCTCTACTGCAAAGAGAGAAATGACAAGGAAAACATTTCAAAAGCAAAATAATGATACTTAAAAGCTAACGAGAACCTAATTATTATGTCTTGCCCAACCTTCACCATGCAGAGTTTCAGCCATTCAAGACTCACCCTCAGTCGTATCACTTCATGTTCTTCTCTCTCCCTATTGGACTGCCTGGTTGACCTTGCAAGAGCTACAAATAAAGTTCCAGCTTGTTTGAAATTGTAAACTGAATGGTGAAAAGTCTGGGTAACTAGCACATTCTACAAATAACTATTTTTTTTTAAATTAATTTTTACATATTGTATTGTAAATTGTATTGTATTTTTCTTAAAAATACAGTAAGCCTTCACTATTTTTGTTATGGTGGTGTAGGGACAATCAGTCTTGTTACAAGTTGGCGCCAATAATAGATGTGGGTATAATTGGCATTAATTGATCAGTCTCATAAAATCAATTCCATTAATATTACCATTAATTGTTATGTTTAATAATAAATCACCAAACAGTTAAATTGATGGTATATTACCAAAATGTTATGCTTATACTACCGCTATAGTAATAATATGTTACTTACAGTATCACAATACACTATAGTCAATAGTATTTACACACACTTGGACTGGATGAAGGCTATTGGAGTTCTTAAGACTGGGTGGCTTTCATGAATACAGCAACAATAACAGGCAAAACGCAGTTTATTCCAAAGGTATAGTTTATTAACTAATAAACTACAGATGTGAACTAATCTAACAGGTTGTGCGTATATACAAGATAGTAGGATAGTGTGTGTGTGTGTGTGTGTAAGAGAGAGAAAGAGAGGAGGGAGGGGACCCCCCTTGGAGGGCCCAAATGGTCAATGTGTGTGGAGGGTAAGCATTGTGCCATGATGAGCGCAAGAGCGGGGGAAGGGCACATGATTAACTTGCTCTGAAACAATAGGCTAGGCTATCGTTAGCATCCCTTTTGACCAGGTGAGATGAGGGTTAGTAAGAGGGGAAGAAAGAGAGAGAGAGAGAGAGCAGAGCATGCATGATCTGTCTATCAAAGTAGCAAATAAAAAGAACATAACAAATGGTGAAACCTGAGAATGGGTTATCACCTGAGGTGTGGCTGAGGAAGGAGATTCATGGAAAGAGGAAACTGAGGAGGATCATGGGAAACGTAGTTTATGTGTGGTTGTACCTACAGTGGTCACTAACCATATTTCTGATGTGGTAATGACTAACCATGTTTATACTCTTGACACCCTTAAAGAAACTTTTAGGTGGCACAAGGCAAAATATGAAAATACAATTGTAACAACTGAGCTTTTGTGACAGTACACTGTGTATTGCTTGAACACAAGTCATAAATGTGTATAGAGTATATGTATGAAACGTATTACATGGAAATCAGAAAACATACTTAGTTACATACTAACTACTGAGTTGCACCAATGTACCTCATAGGTTTTGGCATTAGTACACGAAAAAATTAGCTTACCATCTTTGTCTGTTTCTGACATAATATAGGGCAAATGCAACAACAACAAAAGCGTTACTTTTAAATAACTTTTAATTCTTTGGCTAACACTGAGGACTCACCACTGTTTCAATATTAATGTCCTTTTGTTTCTTTCTCATACGGAAAACTTACCCAACATGCCTCTCTTTTTGGCATATTAGAGCCCAAACCCAGCTCCAACAACACGCTACTACAGCGCTACTACAACCCCCCCAGCAATTGCTCCCGTTGAGAAGGATTCTCCATCAGGAAGTACTCCAGCTGCAAAGAGTGGCAAAGATGCTTTATGTGCACGTCACAAGCATAAATGTTTCTGTCGTATCTTTTGTATCTAATTTTTCACTGCCAAGACTTGGGTCTTGTCAAAAGTAAGGCACTGTTAACTGTTACAACTGTGATCTTGTATGATCTTGTATGAATAAACTGTACAATAATGTGAAGATTTCAATAAAAAAGCATCATGCCGACTGACCCAACTCTTGTTAATAATAATACCAATAATACGTTTATTTTTTTATTTAGCTTTATGAAATTACAGAGTTGATACATTTTAAATGCAGTCCCTGTGCTTTGTGGTGCAAATACATTTGGAAAAAGGACCCTAAAATTAAGAGCCAAATAGCCATAGCCCAGCAATATCAGGTTACCTGAATCCCAGTCAACCACAATGGGTTCTTCCAGCGTCCTGTGTATCACCTCGCATTTGTACATACGTATTTCAACTTTCTTTGCCTCGATGGTCACTCTGATCTGGTGGGTACCATCGCCATTAGGCCTGACATCATTTTGGTGGCCATCCTTCACACGCCAATCATTCTTCAGAATGCTGATCTTAATGTCCTTCGGGTAGAAAGCTGTGGCAAAGCAAGTTAGCTTGTATTCTCCAGATGGTCTCCCATTTTTGGCAAACAGGTGAACCTCTGGACGATCTGGCAAGCCAAAACAGAAATTATTATTTTAAAATGTAAATGCTGCCAACTGTATGAAAACATCCGTACTGGTGCTGTTAAAGTAACATACCAGATGTTTGGTTCTCCTGGAGTTCCTTGTCCCCA
The DNA here is from genome assembly GCA_030347295.1 of Setipinna tenuifilis. Taxonomy (NCBI): domain Eukaryota; kingdom Metazoa; phylum Chordata; class Actinopteri; order Clupeiformes; family Engraulidae; genus Setipinna; species Setipinna tenuifilis. The sequence goes on along the minus strand of CM059283.1, from coordinate 3,626,221 downwards.
TATGTTTGGAACTTGCCCAGCCACTCTACACACTCTTTCTCCAGGTAGCCCTTGGTGTACTGGTTGAGAATCGGCACCCCATCCCATTTTCTTTTCGTCTGTAGAGCCTGATCGATTGGCGCCACCCACTGCATCGAACTGTCGTCGAAGGAAAGGAAGTCCATACCATCATAGCCGTATTCATTAACTCCCTTTACAAACTGGAAGGAACCATCCGCCATTTTGTTGGCTTCACAGCCATGTCTCCACATAAGGGAATGGATATCTGCCGAAAACCATGTCAGGTCAGAATATAGGGTTACGGTTTAAGCACTCAGTTGTTGTTTTTTTAACTATTAAACCCTGATGAAGACCAGGTGATGGCTCGAAACATGTTGGCTTTTTAATATAAAAATACCTGTCTTATAATAAAGGCTTTTTAAATCTCTCAATCCTTACTCACAGCCACTGTTTGGAGTGCCTGAATTTACCTTGTTGTTTACTAGAGACAAAGCGCTGTCTAAAATTGACAACAAACTTAGTTTATGTTTATTGTTATATTTATTAAAGTTAATGTCAATGTCGGGACTCTGATTGTAACTTTGTATTAGTTTGTGCAGTTTATTGCACAGCAATATGGAACTGTATAACAGGAAAGTTATGTGAACAACATATGCTGTTTTCCTTGTTAATTGCCATGGAACACGGTTCAACCAATCACAAGTAAGGAATGAAACAAGAAGATTTGGAAAACTAGCGTAACTATGCAACAAGGATGTTCTGGGACTTACCTCTTTCATTGTGCCTCATGCGTTCCATTAGAATGTTCACACTGACTTTGAACCACTGCTCTTTCCTCCTGCGTGATTGGGTGCCTTTTTCCCAGTAGTCTGCGGGTAGCTTTTCTCTCATCCAGTCCTGTTCTGGAACTTTCACCTTGTCCCTGCTATTGTAGGAATCAATCTTTCTATCATCTAGCAGGCCCATGGCAGTGAACTCAAAGATGCCAGGTGAGGAGACAGGCTTCGACAGGGCTATGTACACATAGTACAGGGAGTGCCTCTCTGGCTCTTTTGTATGAGCTTTGAAAAGAAATGAGATAAAGGTAAAATGTCACATCAACAGCTTAGATAAATGTTCAAATGTTTATGTATGTCATAAAGTGACATACTGTTAATGTACAGTATTGCTTAGCTTATTGTATAGTTGCCACAAAACAGTGAACAAAGAAAATAAACAACCCAACCAACAACCTGACCTTAGAACCCCACAGTAATACCACTGAAAAGACCATTTGAGCTATTCAGCTATTAGTGCTGGTTCAAAATATAATAATAAACTACAATAAAACTTATAATCCTTTTTATGTGACAGCGTGGTTATTCTAAAGGCAGCTTGCAAAATATGTACTTTCTTTTTTGCTCCCGTTCTCAATTGCTCCCGTTGAGGAGGATTCTCCATCGGTAAGTACTCCAGCTGCAAAGAGTGGCAAAGATGCTTTATGTGCACGTCACAAGCAGAAATGTTTCTGTCATATCTTTTGTATCTAATTTTTCACTGCCAAGACCTGGGTCTTGTCAAAAGTAAGGCACTGTTAATTGTTACAACTGTGATCTTGTATGATCTTGTATGAATAAACTGTACAATAATGTGAAGATTTCAATAAAAAAGATCTAATGTATCTAAATTTTTCCCTGCCAAGACCTGGGTCTGGTCAAAGGTACGGCACTTTTCACTGTTACAACTGTGACCTTGTATGAAGATCAATAAACTGTACAATAATGTGAAGATTTCAATAAATCAATAAAACGCATCATGCCGACTGACCCAACTCTTGTTAATAATAATCCCAATAATACGTTTATTTTTTAATTTAGCTTTATGAAATTACAGAGTTGATACATTTTAAATGCAGTCCCTGTGCTTTGTGGTGCAAATACATTTGGGAAAAGGACCCTAAAATTAAGAGCCAAATAGCCATAGCCCAGCAATATCAGGTTACCTGAATCCCAGTCAACCACAATGGGTTCTTCCAGCGTCCTGTGTATCACCTCGCATTTGTACATACGTATTTCAACTTTCTTTGCCTCGATGGTCACTCTGATCTGGTGGGTACCATCGCCATTAGGCCTGACATCATTTTGGTGACCATCCTTCACACGCCAATCATTCTTCAGAATGCTGATCTTAATGTCCTTCGGGTAGAAAGCTGTGGCAAAGCAAGTTAGCTTGTATTCTCCAGACGGTCTCCCATTTTTGGCAAACAGGTGAACCTCTGGACGATCTGGCAAGCCAAAACAGAAATTATTATTTTAAAATGTAAATGCTGCCAACTGTATGAAAACATCCGTACTGGTGCTGTTAAAGTAACATACCAGATGTTTGGTTCTCCTGGAGTTCCTTGTCCCCATATGTTTGGAACTTGCCCAGCCACTCTACACACTCTTTCTCCAGGTAGCCCTTGGTGTACTGGTTGAAAATCGGCACCCCATCCCATTTTCTTTTCGTCTGTAGAGCCTGATCGATTGGCGCCACCCACTGCATCGAACTGTCGTCGAAGGAAAGGAAGTCCATACCATCATAGCCGTATTCATTAACTCCCTTTACAAACTGGAAGGAACCATCCGCCATTTTGTTGGCTTCACAGCCATGTCTCCACATAAGGGAATGGATATCTGCCGAAAAACATGTCAGGTCAGAATAAAGGGTTACGGTTTAAGCACTCAGTTGTTGTTTTTTTAACTATTAAACCCTGATGAAGACCAGGTGATGGCTCGAAACATGTTGGCTTTTTAATATAAAAATACCTGTCTTATAATAAAGGCTTTTTAAATCTCTCAATCCTTACTCACAGCCACTGTTTGGAGTGCCTGAATTTACCTTGTTGTTTACTAGAGACAAAGGGCTGTCTAAAATTGACAACAAACTTAATTTATGTTTATTGTTATATTTATTAAAGTTAATGTCAATGTCGGGACTCTGATTGTAACTTTGTATTAGTTTGTGCAGTTTATTGCACAGCAATATGGGACTGTATAACAGGAAAGTTATGTGAACAACATATGCTGTTTTCCTTGTTAATTGCCATGGAACACGGTTCAACCAATCACAAGTAAGGAATGAAACAAGAAGATTTGGAAAACTAGCGTAACTATGCAACAAGGATGTTCTGGGACTTACCTCTTTCATTGTGCCTCATGCGTTCCATTAGAATGTTCACATTGACTTTGAACCACTGCTCTTTCCTCCTGCGTGATTGGGTGCCTTTTTCCCAGTAGTCTGCGGGTAGCTTTTCTCTCATCCAGTCCTGTTCTGGAACTTTCACCTTGTCCCTGCTATTGTAGGAATCAATCTTTCTATCATCTAGCAGGCCCATGGCAGTGAACTCAAAGATGCCAGGTGAGGAGACAGGCTTCGACAGGGCTATGTACACATAGTACAGGGAGTGCCTCTCTGGCTCTTTTGTATGAGCTTTGAAAAGAAATCAGATAAAGGTAAAATGTCACATCAACAGCTTAGATAAATGTTCAAATGTTCATGTATGTCATAAAGTGACATACTGTTAATGTACAGTATTGCTTAGCTTATTGTATAGTTGCCACAAAACAGTGAACAAAGAAAATAAACAACCCAACCAACAACCTGACCTTACAACCCCACAGTAATACCACTGAAAAGACCATTTGAGCTATTCAGCTATTAGTGCTGGTTCGAAATATAATAATAACCTACAATAAAACTTATAATCCTTTTTATGTGACAGCGTGGTTATTCTAAAGGCAGCTTGGAAAATATGTACTTTCTTAAAGGTGTACTTTTTTTACTTTAATTTCCCTAAAAAGGCTTAACTCGGGACTAAATACAGTTTTATTCTATTCTATATTCTTCTTTAAAAAATAAATTACCCTTCATAGGTCCGCGCTAATAAACTGGATGATATTATATTAGCAGAGTTGTATAAAGTAGAAGTAGAAGTACTGTTTTGGATGTAATTACAACACTGGTAGTATGGTATTATGCAGTTGCAACTGCGTAGTACCGTACTACTTGTGTTGTAATTACATCCAAAACAGTACTTCTACTTCTACTTTATACAACTCTGTATATTAGAAAGTCTTCCTATGTATTGTTTGTAAGCCTGATCGCCGATTACACATGCTTATCACAGATACGTCTCAGTGTGTTTTTCAAAACTCTTTTTAAAAACTTAATGCAATACTGTATCTAGGCCTTTGCCCGCCATTACAAGGCAACCTAACACAGAACAGAGCGAAGCTCAGACGCGTTGTATGCAAGTGAAAAAAAAGTTGTTGCTGCTGTGTTGTGAAGTTACAGTGCTATACTTCCTCTAGCGTTAAATTCGAGTATTACACGTCGCAGATAGGCCTTCTATTTACATAGCCAAGGAAGTAGGAAAACGGTAAAAACAAAATGATCAATTCTACCACTGGAGGTGTAACAAGAATAAAGTCCGTATAAGATTTAAAAAAAAATCACTTGTTTCAATGTGATTAGATCTATTTTGAGAAGGTGGTGAACACAATGTTTTCAAAACCAGCCGCCTGGGTTTCGAAATGCAGACAAAAGATAAACATATTAAAATGTGTATACTGTATATTTGACTACAACTTCATGGCCAAAATTTAACACAGTCATATAAACTTCAGTATTTTATCTTTAATCTTATATAGGATAATTAAACTGTTTTGCGATCTGCGATGGTCGTTTCTTACTGTTTTACTTTCACTTTGCAGCGCCAGCGTGAAAAGGCAAGGCAAGGCAAGGCAGGTGTATTTATAAAGCGCATTTCATACAACAAGGCAACTCAATGTGCTTTACAAGATAAGGTAAAACAAATTAAAAGCATAATAGAATAAAGCATAAAAACATAGAGTTTAGTAAGGAATTAAAAAGTATCAAAGAGATCATAAAAGAATTAAATTAGAAATAAAATTAAAATAAATGCCATAATAAGACAGACCTAGTGGTTAAAATGTACAAAGAGTATAACGAGTAAAATCACTGGCAGAAAGCAATAGAAAACAGTTTGGTCTTTAGTCTAGATTTAAAACTTGCAGCAGTGGAAACATTTTTGACATCATCTGGAAGTGTATTCCACAGTTGAGCTGCATAGCAGCTGAACGCTGCCTCACCACACTTTGTTGTAGCAGAGGGTATTACCAGCAGGTTTTTTTCTTGTGACCTGAGTGACCTGGGTGCATGTCTAATAAATAACCAGGTCCTGTTCCATTTAGTGATTTAAAAACAAGCAGTAGTATCTTAAAATCAATTCTGTAACTCACTGGGAGCCAATGCAGGGATTTGAGAATTGGAGTGATATGTTCGGCCCTTTTGGTTCTTGTAAGAATCCTTGCTGCTGCGTTTTGTATTAACTGAAGATGTTTAATGGTCTTTTTAGGAAGACCTGTGAACAGACCATTACAGTAATCGACTCTGCTGGAAATAAATGCATGAATAAGTTTTTCTAAATCCTTCTTTGTCATGATGTCTCCTAATTTGGAAATGTTTTTTAGGTGATAAAATGCTGATTTTGTGACTGGTTTTATGTGACTGTTAAAATTTAGGTCATTATCAATGATAACGCCAAGATTTTTAACAGCCACTTTAGGTTTAAGTCCCCTATTTTCCAGGATGGTGGTAATCTTTATTCTTTCTTCCTTTTTCCCAAATACTATGACTTCGGTTTTGTCTGCATTAAGCTGCAGGAAATTGTGTGCCATCCAGTTATTTATTTGGTCCATACATTGGTAGAGATGTTGAAGGGGGGCATAGTCATTTGGTGACACAGCAAAATAAACTTGAGTGTCATCGGCATAGCTATGGTAGGACATTGAGTTGTTTGCGATAATTTGCCCAAGTGGTAGCATATAAAGGTTAAAGAGCAATGGTCCTAGAATAGACCCCTGGGGGACACCACATGACAGGGGCATTGAGGCTGAGGCATAATTGCCCATGGCAACAAAGAAAGTTCTGTTTTCCAGGTAAGATCTTAGCCACTTTAAAACTATTCCAGTGAACCCAGCCCAGTGTTCCAGTCGATGTAACAATATCTCGTGATCTACAGTGTCAAAAGCTGCACTGAGGTCTAACAACACGAGGACAGATATCTTGCCAACGTCAGTATGCAGGCGGATGTCATTTATGACTTTAATAAGTGCTGATTCAGTGCTGTGGTTAGCACGGAAACCGGACTGGAACTTATCAAAACAGCTATTTGATGACAAAAAATCTGTTAGTTGATTGAAAACTATTTTTTCAATTATCTTGCCAATAAATGGTAGATTAGGTATGGGCCTGTAATTATTAAGCACTGAAGCATCCAAGTTGTTCTTTTTCAATAGGGGCTTGACTACTGCTTTTTTAAGAGGCTGGGGGAAAATACCATCCTGTAGGGAGGAATTTACAATCTGGAGCACATCATCTATTACAAGATTCAGGACAGATTTTAAAAAGCTGGTGGGCATGACGTCTACCTCAGATGTGGAAGTACTAAGACTCTGTACTGTTTTCTCCAGTGTATCATAGTCAATATATCTAAAAGTTGACAAGGAAATGGGTTCTCGTTTTTGTAGAGACAATGGCTCTGAATGTTGCGCAAGTTGAGAAGTTATATTCAGTCTTATCTTGTCGATTTTACCACTGAAGAAAGAGGCAAACTCATTGCATTTCTTAACTGACAGAAGTTCAGGTGCAGGTTGTGAAGTGGGATTTGTTAGCTTCTCGACAGTGGAGAAAAGTACGCGGGAATTATTCATGTTCCTGTTTATAATGTTAGAAAAGAAAGACTGCCTTGCTTTACAGATTTCAAAATTATATTTCTTTAACATTTCCTTGTACATTTGGTGGTGAACATGTAAATTGGATTTACGCCACTTCCTTTCCATTTTTCTACACTCTCTCTTAAAAAGTTTAACCTCAGGATTTTGTCTCCAGGGTGCTTTATTCATGCCTTTGACTATCTTGGTTTTTAGTGGTGCAATGTCATCCATAATTTGTGACATTTTGGAGTTAAAGGTGGTTACTAAATCATTGACAGTGGACTTTGACGGTGTTTGTATGGAGAGAGTAGGCTTGCTTGATGCCTTGAAGAGGGCTTGTTGAAAAAGAACAGCAGTGTTATCAGAAAAGGTTCTCTTAGTAACTGTCAAAGGGCTGTTTTTTACATGAGGAGAAGTAGAGACATCAATAAAGACACAACAATGATCGGACAGGGCCATGTCCATCACACTGGTTGAGATATTAAGTCCTTTTGTGATGACAAGATCCAGTGTATGACCATGAGAATGTGTTGGCCCCTTAACATTCTGAGTCATATTAAAAGCATCAATGAGTGAGAGAAGTTCCTTGCCATAGTTATTGTTAGGATCTTCCACATGAATATTAAAATCCCCAGCTAAAATTATGTGATCAAAGTCTAAACAGACAAGAGTCAGTAGTTCACCAAATTCCTCCATAAAAACCTTTGCTGATTGCTTTGGGGGTCTGTAAACAGTAAGTAGCAATATGTTGGGAGAACCCCTGATAAGAGCACACATATATTCAAAGGATGTAAAGTTCTCAAATGAAAGCTGTTTACAGTGGAACATGGTTTTAAATATTTTTGCAATTCCCCCACCCTTTCCATTCAAGCGTGAGGCAGACATGAAAGAAAAGTCAGGCGGAGTAGATTCAATGAGTGTAGACATCCCTTTCTTATCATCTAACCATGTTTCAGTGATAAGGAGAAAATCAAGGTTGTGTGTGCGAATGAGCTCATTAGTTACAAACGACTTATTAGAAAGTGATCTAATATTCAGAAGAGCTAGTTTCAAGTTATAAGTTGGGGGAATGACAGCTGAGACAGTCAAAGCATGCTTAGAAACCGGCTGGAGGTTATCCTTATTAATTCCCCTATATACACTTCTAGGCCGTCTTGGGCGGATTAATGTAGAAATGGGGAATTCTGGCGTGCTGCAGAGGGCGCTATCAGTTGGGGGAGCCGGAAATGAGGTCTCAGTGAAAAGGGGTTTTCCGTGAGTGAATGTGAGTCAATGTGTTTTTAAGAGACTTCTTACCCAAACATGCCGGCAGAATCACGCAGACCGTGAAAAACGCCACGAGACCCATTCCGGTAGAGCTTGGTCTCATCAGTTTTCTTCACGTCTTAGGTCGAAAATGTGAATTTTGACGACCTGTCCCTGAAAGCACTTCACCTTCACCAGGAAACTGTCCACTTCGCTGACTACACCAACTGCGCAGGGAGCATAGGCAGAGAGACGTTGTAAATACACGGACTGAAATGACGCATCAGCCAATGATCCGTTACACATACAGCGTCATCACCTGTTAGGCTACATGAAATCGATTCACAGAGGTTTGGTTAGACAACATGCATAACAGTTAAAGAACATGGAAGCGGAGCTTCGAATAGACACACACTTACAGTAGACTATTAACTCTAAGCTACGATATGAGACTGATCTTGAAACAAAACCTGAGTTTTAAATTAAGCCTGCGTGTGAAAGAGGAATAAGGGAACTGTGAAAATGAAAAGAAAAGAATAACCTACCCCAGATATTTTACAAGGCATACTACCATAGTTGAACTACAGGGCATTCACCCCCTATTCCGACATGCCATTAGTCAGACATACCACTATTCAGACATCCCACTACTCAGACATCCCGCTATTCAGACACTTTTTAGTACCGCTATTCCGACAGTTTTTTTTTTTTTGTAAATGTAAACACACTTCCGCATCGCCTTCAACTTTTAATGCTAATATCTTTCAAACTAGTCGTCCAAATTAAGCGAAACACGATCGGTCAGCAGGAAGAATTATATTGCTGCTGTGGAAACTCTCAGATTGTCTTGTGATTTCAACAAAGAAATGACACGACGTGAATTTCTGTTGTGAATGCACTCATATGTATCATGATTTTCTGTGCATGGCGATTTATTTTCGCTGCGTTTGAAGCACAGGCTTGGGATATATTGACTCTTTTGTGGCCAAATGTGTAAAACTGGACCATTGCAAGATTGTGGAAAAACTGGAGGACTGATTGGACTTTGACTACAGTCGGTTTTGCCTCCAGGGTAGGCCTTGGTTTTCAGCGTCACAATAAAACTTTTCATGTCAGAAAAGCGGAATGTTTTAAAAATAGCAACATGCCCCTACTCCGACAATGGAAAAAAAAATGTGGGAATAATGATATGTTTTAAAAAAAAATGATAATGTCGCTACTCCGACAATTGGACGCTAATGTCTGACTAATGACATGTCTGAATAGCGACATGTAACCGAATTACAGGGGAGGTAAGGTACCGCCCCATCAAGCCCAGTAGTATCCCCCAAAGACACAAAAATAGCAGGGTTGGGGGTACTGACAAATAATGTAGAAGTAACTACAAACAATGTAGAAGGGAGTATCCCCTGTAAAAAGGTGATTCCCCCCCCCCCCCCCCCCCCCCCCATTATGGATGAGTAATTCACACTCTGCATGCTACTGCACCTTAAATTAGCCTGCTAGCAAATGTGATCTCTTTCTGTTTTAGGGAGAAATGGAATGGAAACAGCTTAACACAAAAATAGGATTCATTCCCGACATCCAGTGTCTGCATAATATTATGAACCATGGTGGCAAAGCTACAAAATGCAGAATTATACTCCATAGGTGTCAAATTATCAGTTAAATATAACATCATACAATTAACATTAATGGTCATAGTCTTACATGTTTAAGGGAATATATGAATATACAAGGAATATATACTGTATTCATGGATATATACAGTATATTTAAGGAAATATACTGTGGTGTGGCTCTACAGCTGATTGTTAACCTAATAACAGTTTATTTTATTACGTGTAGCCTAACAATATTGCCCTTTACATCGTTGTTTCTGGCTGCCCATGGCCTTGTGGCTGTTAATAAGGACAACCTTTCAGCAGTCTCAGAGGTCTATGGCATGTGGTCAAATACTCAATCTAAACCTAATGTGTCGAATAGCCTGTGTATAATAACTTTCATATGTATGAAAACTTTCATATTCATGTGTGTATGATTACTGGCACCATTTGAGCTTTATTACACTACACATTGTGTGTTTACTTATTTGTATTAGGCCTATATACAAGCCTATTGTACTTTTTGCTATGTTGATATTGTTATGTTTTGTCATCATGTTGTATTGTATTGTTTATAGGATGTTTAATGTTCACTGTGGGCCTAGAGAGCACTACAATAAAATTTTAAATTCTGTGTGTGCAACCTGTAGCTACATATGGTTTTTGACAATAAAGCTGACTTTGACTTTGACTTTGACTTTGATAGGCTATATTTAGTATATACAGTGGCTCTAGGGTGGACCAAAAAACTTAAATGGCTATATGTCCCAAATCATTGAAAATCATTTTACAAAGTCTACAAAGCCATGCAAATTAATTCAGGCCTCTTTCCATAATATCATGGCTTATGATCAGCAATTATATGACTGCTACAGCTATTTAAAAATATATATATCCATGAAAAAAATGCCTTAACACATTTTTAAAAAGTGGTCCACACTGTATGTAGGAGTCCCTTACGAAAAATTAACCATGGTTTTACTATGGTTCAACCATGGTTTATGCTTATCAATTTACCATGGTTTATTTTACCATGTTTTTTTAACCATGGTTTATTTTAACTGGTTTTTATCATGGGATTTCAAAACCATAGTTTTTACTTACCATGGTTTTCTTAGTTTTCCTATTACCAATCAATCACAGCAAACAATAAATTGTCTTATTTTAACAAACAGAATTAATTGAATGTCCCACTTCATGATTTCATCTAGGCTTGCTTCAGCTCTAGGAGAATGACTAGGGTATACAGAAGGAAGTTATATGTTCTACGTGCACATGTCAGTGTACCATGAATGCAGAATAGGACGTACACGACTGTTTAACCAGACAGCTTGAATACATTAAACCTGACGTTTTAACTGTTACCGCATGGGGGCGATATTGGGTGTTTGAGTCCTGTTACTTTAGTAACAAAAAAACAAACAAGAGAACTTCACTGTGTAAAACTTTCTCTTTGATAACTCGACAATGGCACAAATCCACCTGGACGATTATTTTAGAGTAATTTTTGAAGAGGCCATTCTGGAATTGCCAGTGAAGCGGCAGAACCTGAGGACCAGCGCCATGAGATTTCTGGAAAAAAGACAAGAGATTGATCATGCGGATGCGTCTCTGCAATCAAAGCGAAACGACTTTGAAGTAATATGCGAAAAAAACAGACAAAGACGAGAAAAACTGAATAAAAATGAAGAGAATGCGAAGGAAGCGCTACTCAAATTTGACAAGTTCATCAAAGAAAATGACGCGAAAAGATCTCGGGGCATCAGAAAAACAGAGATGCAAAAAATGGCGATGGCCCAGAAAGAGAAAGAACTGGAAGATTTGAAAAAGGAGTACAGCACTTTGCTCTCCAGAAGAGACAAACTTAGTAACAGAGTAACACGAGCAACCGGTTATCATATTTTCCTCACCACACTTATGAAAATGTCTAAAAAGTTTGAGGACATCACTCATCTGATTGGTCGTTTTGACACCCTTCTGGCGACCCGTGACCAATTGATAGAGCAAGGGAGGAGAGCAGACAGCCAAGCCGAGCAACAGCATGTCGAGTTGAGACGATATGTTAGTGAACAGAGCTCCGTCCTTCTTCAGCTAAACAACACCTTGTCACAATTGCAAACCGAACTGGACTCCGTCCTTTCACAAGGCTGCAAATGGGAGTATGCTTGGAATAACATCCAGTCCACGGCGGCGAAAGAGACACTCATGCTCGGCCAAGTGAAGTTTGGCATTTTAAACCTGTACCACGTCGTCGGTGCGGTGACGGAGGACGAGGAAGACGTGCAGGTAGAGGACAGTGTGAACCAACTGTAGAAGATTCATCTCTTTATTCGGGACTTGACAGAAATCACGGGTGATGCGAGGCTTGAGATCTGTTAGGCCACCAGTCACCGGGGAAGGCTCTCAGCTGTCAATGTAGCCCTTTGTTTATATTTGTCTATGGCCAAAATGTGATTCCTCTTTCATTCTTTTTTTCCCCCTTTTCTTTACAGTGCCACATATTTGGATAATAGTAATTTATGATGCAGGTCAGCCTTGAGGAAATGTATTGAAACATAATGTGAATATCATGAATGGCAGTCTTATCTTAGGCCTACTGTATATAAAAAAGGTCCACTCATGTGAAATATATGTTTTATCTCATTTTTAAATGAACAGTGTTAAACCGTTTTTTCCCCTCATTGCCAAAGAGGATGTGTTTCCAGAATGGTCTGTCTGTATGTTTGCTTGTAAGATTGAATAAAACACAAAGGCCAAAATTAATTCAACTTTTGAAGTAAGTGTTATCATCAGGGGAAAAAAAGAATCAAACGTAAAAACGTTATCTCCAAAGGGCCTAACCGATGAGTTAATTCTGAATGTTGTTAAAAAAAACTTTGTTGTGGAAGATCAGGATGATTCAGGGGGCCCAGAGCTTCACAGGGGCCCACAGCGGACTATGATTGTTGGGGTGGGGGCCCAAAATTATTTTCTTTCAGGGCGCCCACAATTTGTAGCGGCACCCCTGCCACCACACATTACAAATTCTACACTTTAAACTGCCTAGTTCGGCCAGAAAGACTCAGAGAAAGGCATAAGGTTTAAAGGGATTTAATATGAGATTTAACAATAGTTGACAGTAGAATAGTCTTTGGCGGAGGTCCAGTCATCAGCCCGGGTCTAATGTTGAGGGGTCCGACGGATCCTGCCGCGGAGTGTCACTGGAACCGAGACACCCCCCCCCGGGCGCACGGGTAGACTGGACCAAACTGGTGGTGGTGGGGATGGAGGAGGGGACTTCAAAACGCCGGTACCTGAGCAGCGGAAAAGGTGAGTTAGGCATGTCATTTTTTAAAGCAGGTGGCGGCCGCTGATTGGCCGAAAGCAAAGTGCGCTTCCGTGATGTTGGAGTCTTCCTGGCAGAACTTTCGCAGGCTTTCATTTCTTCCTCAAGTTTAAGGAAATAGCTGAACTTCACAGGAAGGAGTTCAAGTTCCTGTTCCAAGTTATGTGTTACACTCCCTGCTCCTAGAGCTGTCATGAAGTTGACAAGATAAGTGTGCAGTTCTCAAATAACAAAAATATTTACAAAAAATATGTCAGCTGTGTTCAGCTAAATCACTGTACCATGGTAATGACATTACATTATACATTCACCATTGTAACTACATTAAAAATGGTAATATCAGCTGATATGATATCAACCTTAAAGTTCTAAATGTACCGACCTAAATTTGAATGTACACATTGTTTTTTGATAAATATTGGAGATAGACACACCTCTTTATCCAGCATACACAGTGGTGGTTCTACAGTGTTTTACTCCCCGGGAGACACCACCTCTCAGCACCCTCCACCCCCGAGGCAGATAGACACACTGCTTCTGTGGACAGCATCTTCTCAGCAAACAAGGACGCCTACACTTACAGGGCGCCTGCAGTTAGAGGGCGCCAATGTGCCGATATGATACACAGAGCTAGGCAACTGACATATAAAAATAGTAATTATATATGGTGTCAAAAAAATACTTTTAACCAACACTGTTTATTTCGAGGGAGAGAAGAGCTACTCCTGTCATAGTGGTTCTCTTTGAATGATGATGAGAAATCAAGGTGTAACAGATATAGGGCCTACTTTATTAAAAATAAATAAAACCTCAGAAATCGGCATATCTGTATCGTCTTAAAAATATTTCTATCTTATAAGAACCGCAAAACACAGAGAACACATACACAGAATATATTACTTGAAATATAGCAAATCACAATAGACAACATCAAATACAGTAGGCTAAATATTTCTGGGTTTGGCCACCCCGTTCTCCTGTGTTACATTACTCCTGAGCGGCACATTGCAGCCAAATAATGCACATAGTCTACCATTGGAATTAACACACAACCCGAGGAACCTTAAACCTGAGCACAACGTGGATGTAACACTTGAACAGTATTGGTGAGAAAAAATATTTACAGTACGTGAATGGATATCCATGTAAGCACATCAATTACAGTGCATGGAAATGTTTGTTCTTCAAAGTCACTTCTTCTTTTTTATCCTTCTAACCGTCGTCATCATCATCCCTTGTTTATTCAGGGGAAAACCGACTAAGCAACAAGGTCTTTTTACAGCCAAGCTCTGAGTATACAATCAAACAATTAAAAAGCAGAAAAATACAAAAAACACAGACTGTCCATTCCGACTCCCAACAATAATAATAAAAAAAAAACAGAAAAACTTGCTATGTGGGGTAGGCCTAGCCAAAAATCAATACCATGCGGTGGTCATACCCTGTATCACAATCTTGACTAGTTCATGACAGCATGATTTCTAGTCCAAGGCGTATCATCTCACCCTAAAAAATACAGAAAAACAGTTTTTCATTAACACCCTGAAGGTACACTTGCAGGAGAAAAGTCCTGAAAATATATATAAATATAAACATTACCATGGATCTCAATATCAGAGGCATCACTCTCTACTGCAAAAAGAGAAATGACAAGGAAAACATTTCAAAAGCAAAATAATGATACTTAAAAGCTAACGAGAACCTAATTATTATGTAAATATTATGTCTGAGTTTCATCCATTCAAGACTCACCCTCAGTCGTATCACTTCATGTTCTTCTCTCTCCCTATTGGACTGCCTGGTTGACCTTGCAAGAGCTACAAATAAAGTTCCAGCTTGTTTGAAATTGTAAACTGAATGGTGAAAAGTCTGGGTAACTAGCACATTCTACAAATAACTATCACCATAATTTTGAAATTAATTTTTACATTTTCTTAAAAATACAGTAAGCCTTCACTATTTTTGTTATGGTGGTGTAGGGACAATCAGTCTCGTTACAAGTTGGCGCCAATAATAGATGTGGGTATAATTGGCATTAATTGATCAGTCTCATAAAATCAATTCCATTAATATTACCATTAATTGTTATGTTTAATAATAAATCACCAAACAGTTAAATTGATGGTATATTACCAAAATGTTATGCTTATACTACCGCTATAGTAATAATATGTTACTTACAGTATCACAATACACTATAGTCAATAGTATTTACACACACTTGGACTGGATGAAGGCTATTGGAGTTCTTAAGACTGGGTGGCTTTCATGAATACAGCAACAATAACAGGCAAAACGCAGTTTATTCCAAAGGTATAGTTTATTAACTAATAAACTACAGATGTGAACTAATCTAACAGGTTGTGCGTATATACAAGATAGTAGGATAGTGTGTGTGTGTGTGTGTGTGTAAGAGAGAGAAAGAGAGGAGGGAGGGGACCCCCCTTGGAGGGCCCAAATGGTCAATGTGTGTGGAGGGTAAGCATTGTGCCATGATAAGCGCAAGAGCGGGGGAAGGGCACATGATTAACTTGCTCTGAAACAATAGGCTAGGTTATCGTTAGCATCCCTTTTGACCAGGTGAGATAAGGGTTAGTAAGAGGGGAAGAAAGAAAGAGAGAGAGAGAGAGAGAGCAGAGCATGCATGATCTGTCTATCAAAGTAGCAAATAAAAAGAACATAACAAATGGTCACTCAAAGTCTACATGAAAACAGTGTGTATGTTTACATCAGACAGTTTAACACAGGGGTGCTCACACTTTTTCAGTGTGCGAGCTACTTTTAAAATGACCAAGTCACAAAGATCTACCGACCCATAAAAGCGTATGTTATTTTAAAATGTATTGAAAATTCCAAGCCAATATTGCAACAAAATAAGCTCTGAACATGTTTTTAAATTACCATATAATAATAATAATAATAATAATAATAATAATAATAATAATAATAATAATAATACAGTGACAATGTATAATAATAATAGTATTAATAATTAGTTCAGAGTTTAATATGATGACGTGTAGCATAGGCTGCTTAGTTGCGCATTCGTCATTCAGCTGTTTGTATTCTGCATGTCCACTTTCACGGAAAAAACCCTTGATTTCTGGACAGAGCTCTCGGAATCGTTGCGAGAATTTTTCCGCGACTAAGCCACCTCACGTCAGTGTGTAGCAACAACTCAGAGTGGTCACTGTCAGCCTTCTCCAGATGTGCGCGGAATAGCCGTCTTTGGAGTGCTCTAGCTCTAATTGAGCAGGCGATCTTCGTTGCCACGTCCATGATCTCTTTCATGTTCAGCATCTTCGCGCATAATGCTCGTTGGTGGATAATGCAGTGGTAATTCACAAAGTCTGGAAAAGCATCGTCCTGTCTGCACCTGGCAATGAACCCATTCACGCGACCAACCATTGCGGGGGCTCCATCCATGGTGATGGACACTAACTTGTAGGCTACAGTGGGAGCTGAGTTTTGTCGCTATAGGTTTTAAACGACTGAAAAATGTCCTCTCCTCGCGCATGTTCTTTCAAGGGAATCACTGTCAATAGCTCCTTCTTTGCAGTCATATCACTGAACACCATATGAATGTAAATGCACACCTGTGCTGTGTCACTCACGTCCGTAGATTCGTCCAACTGCAGTGAGAAGCACTCGCAATCTCCGATGTCCTTCCACATCTGCTGGGTTACATCCTCAGCCATGGTTTCACAGCATCGTGTAACTGTATGCCGTGAAAGTTGCAGGGCTTTGATTGCAAAGGTTGATGGGTCCAAATGTTTGGAGATAGCCCGCTAATGGCTGGGTGATCGCTGTCTGCGTGCCGGTGGATGCGTGATGGGCCATCAGCTAACTAGCATGTGCAGGACGAACAGGGAACCTTTTTTTTTTTTTCCGAAGTTGTATGCGATCTCGCGATCGACGTATTGAGCACCCCTGGTTTAACACTTTCTTGGTGTGCTAAAGAATATCCTATCTATGCCCAAGTGGTCACGTGAAGGTTGCCTTTGTTTCCTGATGGAGTTGCTTGAATTCTTTGCTGGAGAATCCTTGATCCAGGGGAGTCCATTTCAGGGAGTCCGGTTCCATGGACGATCTGTGGTGATCCGATGAAGGAAGAGTCCTTGTTTCAGGTCCTCTCTCCACTCGTAGCGGGAATCCGCTTCGCCATTAAGAGGTTTCCTGCGGTGGCCAGCTCCAATGATCAGCAGCAGCGCTACTACAACCCCCCCAGCAATTGCTCTCGTTGAGAAGGATTCTCCAACAGGAAGTACTCCAGCTGCAAAGAGTGGCAAAGATGCTTTATGTGCACGTCACAAGCATAAATGTTTCTGTCGTATCTTTTGTATCTAATTTTTCACTGCCAAGACTTGGGTCTTGTCAAAAGTAAGGCACTGTTAACTGTTACAACTGTGATCTTGTATGATCTGGTATGAATAAACTGTACAATAATGTGAAGATTTCAATAAAAAAGATCTAATGTATCTAAATTTTTCCCTGCCAAGACCTGGGTCTGGTCAAAGGTACGGCACTTTTCACTGTTACAACTGTGACCTTGTATGAAGATCAATAAACTGTACAATAATGTGAAGATTTCAATAAATCAATAAAACGCATCATGCCGACTGACCCAACTCTTGTTAATAATAATAACAATAATACGTTTATTTTTTAATTTAGTTTATGAAATTACAGAGTTGATACATTTTAAATGCAGTCCCTGTGCTTTGTGGTGCAAATACATTTGGGAAAAGGACCCTAAAATTAAGAGCCAAATAGCCATAGCCCAGCAATATCAGGTTACCTGAATCCCAGTCAACCACAATGGGTTCTTCCAGCGTCCTGTGTATCACCTCGCATTTGTACATACGTATTTCAACTTTCTTTGCCTCGATGGTCACTCTGATCTGGTGGGTACCATCGCCATTAGGCCTGACATCATTTTGGTGACCATCCTTCACACGCCAATCATTCTTCAGAATGCTGATCTTAATGTCCTTCAGGTAGAAACCTGTGGCAAAGCAAGTTAGCTTGTATTCTCCAGACGGTCTCCCATTTTTGGCAAACAGGTGAACCTTTGGAGGATCTGGCAAGGCAAAACAGAAATGATTATTTTAAAATGGAAATGCTGCCAACTGTATGAAAACATCCGTACTGGTGCTGTTAAAGTAACATACGAGATGTTTGGCTCTCCTTGAGTTCCTTGTCCCCATATGTTTGGAACTTGCCCAGCCACTCTACACACTCTTTCTCCAGGTAGCCCTTGGTGTACTGGTTGAGAATCGGCACCCCATTCCATTTTCTTTTCGTCTGTACAGCCTGATCGATTCGCGCCACCCACTGCATCGAACTGTCGTCGAAGGAAAGGAAGTCCATACCATCATAGCCGTATTCATTAACTCCCTTTACAAACTGGAAGGAACCATCCGCCATTTTGTTGGCTTCACAGCCATGTCTCCACATAAGGGAATGGATATCTGCTGAAAAACATGTCAGGTCAGAATAAAGGGTTACGGTTTAAGCACTCAGTTGTTGTTTTTTTAACTATTAAACCCTGATGAAGACCAGGTGATGGCTCTAAACATGTTGGCTTTTTAATATAAAAATACCTGTCTTATAATAAAGGCTTTTTAAATCTCTCAATCCTTACTCACAGCCATTGTTTGGAGTGTCTGAATTTACCTTGTTGTTTACTAGAGACAAAGGGCTGTCTAAAATTGACAACAAACTTAATTTATGTTTATTGTTATATTTATTAAAGTTAATGTCAATGTCGGGACTCTGATTGTAACTTTGTATTAGTTTGTGCGGTTTATTGCACAGCAATATGGGACTGTATAACAGGAAAGTTATGTGAACAACATATGCTGTTTTCCTTGTTAATTGCCATGGAACACGGTTCAACCAATCACAAGTAAGGAATGAAACAAGAAGATTTGGAAAACTAGCGTAACTATGCAACAAGGATGTTCTGGGACTTACCGCTTCCATTGTGCCCCATGCGTTCCATTAGAATGTTCACATTGAATTTGAACCACTGTTCTTTACTCCTGCGTGATTGGGTGCCTTTTTCCCAGTAGTCTGCGGGTAGCTTTTCTCTCATCCAGTCCTGTTCTGGAACTTTCACCTTGTCCCTGCTATTGTAGGAATCAATCTTTCTATCATCTAGCAGGCCCATGGCAGTGAACTCAAAGATGCCAGGTGAGGAGACAGCCTTCGACAGGGCTATGTACACATAGTACAGGGAGTGCCTCTCTGGCTCTTTTGTATGAACTTTGAAAAGAAATGAGATAAAGGTAAAATGTCACATCAACAGCTTAGATAAATGTTCAAATGTTTATGTATGTCATAAAGTGACATACTGTTAATGTACAGTATTGCTTAGCTTATTGTAAAATGCTGATTTTGTGACTGCTTTTATGTGACTGTTAAAATTTAGGTCATTATCAATGATAACGCCAAGATTTTTAACAGCCACTTTAGGTTTAAGTCCCCTATTTTCCAGGATGGTGGTAATCTTTATTCTTTCTTCCTTTTTCCCAAATACTATGACTTCGGTTTTGTCTGCATTAAGCTGCAGGCAAATTGTGTGCCATCCAGTTATTTATTTGGTCCATACATTGGTAGAGATGTTGAAGGGGGGCATAGTCATTTGGTGACAGAGCAAAATAAACTTGAGTGTCATCGGCATAGCTATGGTAGGACATTGAGTTGTTTGTGATAATTTGCCCAAGTGGTAGCATATAAAGGTTAAAGAGCAATGGTCCTAGAGTAGACCCCTGGGGGACACCACATGACAGGGGCATTGAGGCTGAGGCATAATTGCCCATGGCAACAAAGAAAGTTCTGTTTTCCAGGTAAGATCTTAGCCACTTTAAAACTATTCCAGTGAACCCAGCCCAGTGTTCCAGTCGATGTAACAATATCTCGTGATCTACAGTGTCAAAAGCTGCACTGAGGTCTAACAACACGAGGACAGATATCTTGCCAACGTCAGTATTCAGGCGGATGTCATTTATGACTTTAATAAGTGCTGATTCAGTGCTGTGGTTAGCACGGAAACCGGACTGGAACTTATCAAAACAGCTATTTGATGACAAAAAATCTGTTAGTTGATTGAAAACTATTTTTTCAATTATCTTGCCAATAAATGGTAGATTAGATATGGGCCTGTAATTATTAAGCACTGAAGCATCCAAGTTGTTCTTTTTCAATAGGGGCTTGACTACTGCTTTTTTAAGAGGCTGGGGGAAAATACCATCCTGTAGGAAGGAATTTACAATCTGGAGCACATCATCTATTACAAGATTCAGGACAGATTTTAAAAAGCTGGTGGGCATGACGTCTACCTCAGATGTGGAAGTACTAAGACTCTGTACTGTTTTCTCCAGTGTATCATAGTCAATATATCTAAAAGTTGACAAGGAAATGGGTTCTCGTTTTTGTAGAGACAATGGCTCTGAATGTTGCGCAAGTTGAGAAGTTATATTCAGTCTTATCTTGTCGATTTTACCACTGAAGAAAGAGGCAAACTCATTGCATTTCTTAACTGACAGAAGTTCAGGTGCAGGTTGTGAAGTGGGATTTGTTAGCTTCTCGACAGTGGAGAAAAGTACGCGGGAATTATTCATGTTCCTGTTTATAATGTTAGAAAAGAAAGACTGCTTTGCTTTACAGATTTCAAAATTATATTTCTTTAACATTTCCTTGTACATTTGGTGGTGAACATGTAAATTGGATTTACGCCACTTCCTTTCCATTTTTCTACACTCTCTCTTAAAAAGTTTAACCTCAGGATTTTGTCTCCAGGGTGCTCTATTCATGCCTTTGACTATCTTGGTTTTTAGTGGTGCAATGTCATCCATAATTTGTGACATTTTGGAGTTAAAGGTGGTTACTAAATCATTGACAGTGGACTTTGACGGTGTTTGTATGGAGAGAGTAGGCTTGCTTGATGCCTTGAAGAGGGCTTGTTGAAAAAGAAAAGCAGTGTTATCAGAAAAGGTTCTCTTAGTAACTGTCAAAGGGCTGTTTTTTACATGAGGAGAAGTAGAGACATCAATAAAGACACAACAATGATCGGACAGGGCCATGTCCATCACACTGGTTGAGATATTTTGTGATGACAAGATCCAGTGTATGACCATGAGAATGTGTTGGCCCCTTAACATTCTGAGTCATATTAAAAGCATCAATGAGTGAGAGAAGTTCCTTGCCATAGTTATTGTTAGGATCTTCCACATGAATATTAAAATCCCCAGCTAAAATTATGTGATCAAAGTCTAAACAGACAAGAGTCAGTAGTTCACCAAATTCCTCCATAAAAACCTTTGCTGATTGCTTTGGGGGTCTGTAAACAGTAAGTAGCAATATGTTGGGAGAAGCCCTGATAAGAGCACACATATATTCAAAGGATGTAAAGTTCCCAAATGAAAGCTGTTTACAGTGGAACATGGTTTTAAATATTTTTGCAATTCCCCCACCCTTTCCATTCAAGCGTGAGGCAGACATGAAAGAAAAGTCAGGCGGAGTAGATTCAATGAGTGTAGACATCCCTTTCTTATCATCTAACCATGTTTCAGTGATAAGGAGAAAATCAAGGTTGTGTGTGCGAATGAGCTCATTAGTTACAAACGACTTATTAGAAAGTGATCTAATATTCAGAAGAGCTAGTTTCAAGTTATAAGTTGGGGGAATGACAGCTGAGACAGTCAAAGCATGCTTAGAAACCGGCTGGAGGTTATCCTTATTAATTCCCCTATATACACTTCCAGGCCGTCTTGGGCGGATTAATGTAGAAATGGGGGATTCTGGCGTGCTGCAGAGGGCGCTATCAGTTGGGGGAGCCGGAAATGACGTCTCAGTGAAAAGGGGTTTTCCGTGAGTCAATGTGTTTTTAAGAGACTTCTTACCCAAACATGCCGGCAGAATCACGCAGACCGTGAAAAGCGCCACGAGACCCATTCCGGTAGAGCTTGGTCTCATCAGTTTTCTTCACGTCTTAGGTCGAAAATGTGAATTTTGACGACCTGTCCCTGAAAGCACTTCACCTTCACCAGGAAACTGTCCACTTCGCTGACTACACCAACTGCGCAGGGAGCATAGGCAGAGAGACGTTGTAAATACACGGACTGAAATGACGCATCAGCCAATGATCCGCTACACATACAGCGTCATCACCTGTTACTACATGAAATCGATTCACAGAGGTTTGGTTAGACAACATGCATAACAGTTAAAGAACATGGAAGCGGAGCTTCGAATAGACACACACTTACAGTAGACTATTAACTCTAAGCTACGATATGAGACTGATCTTGAAACAAAACCTGAGTTTTAAATTACGCCTGCGTGTGAAAGAGGAATAAGGGAACTGTGAAAATAACCTACCCCAGATATTTTACAAGGCATATACCATAGTTGAATTACAGGGGAGGTAAGGTACCGTCCCATCAAGCCCAGTAGTATCCCCCAAAGACACAAAAATAGCAGGGTTGGGGGTACTGACAAATAATGTAGAAGTAACTACAAAAAATGTATCCCCTGTAAAAAGGTGATTCCCCCCCCATTATGGATGAGTAATTCACACTCTGCATGCTACCGCACCTTAAATTAGCCTGCTAGCAAATGTGGTCTCTTTCTGTTTTAGGGAGAAATGGAATGGAAACAGCTTAACACAAAAATAGGATTCATTCCCGACATCCAGTGTCTGCATAATATTATGAACCATGGTGGCAAAGCTACAAAATGCAGAATTATACTCCATAGGTGTCCAATTATCAGTTAAATATAACATCATACAATTAACATTAATGGTCATAGTCTTACATGTTTAAGGGAATATATGAATATACAAGGAATATATACTGTATTCATGGATATATACAGTATATTTAAGGAAATATACTGTGGTGTGGCTCTACAGCTGATTGTTAACCTAATAACAGTTTATTTTATTACATGTAGCCTAACAATATTGCCCTTTACATCGTTGTTTCTGGCTGCCCATGGCCTTGTGGCTGTTAATAAGGACAACCTTTCAGCAGTCTCAGAGGTCTATGGCATGTGGTCAAATACTCAATCTAAACCTAATGTGTCCAATAGCCTGTGTATAATAACTTTCATATGTATGAAAACTTTCATATTCATATGTGTATGATTACTGGCACCATTTGAGCTTTATTACACTACACATTGTGTGCTTTACTTATTTGTATTATATACAAGCCTATTGTACTTTTTGCTATGTTGATATTGTTATGTTTTGTCATCATGTTGTATTGTATTGTTTATAGGATGTTTAATGTTCACTGTGGGCCTAGGGAGCGCTGAAATTTGAAATTCTGCGTGTGCAACCTGTAGGCTACATATGGTTCTTGACAATAAAGCTGACTTTGACTTTGACTTTGATAGGCTATATTTAGTATATACAGTGGCTCTAGGGTGGACCAAAAAACTTAAATGGCTATATGTCCCAAATCATTGAAAATCATTTTACAAAGTCTACAAAGCCATGCAAATTAATTCAGTTCTCTTTCCAGTAATATCATGGCTTATGATCAGCAATTATGACTGCTACAGCTATTTAAAATATATATATATCCATGAAAAAAATGCCTTAACACATTTTTAAAAAGTGGTCCACACTGTATGTCGGAGTGCTTCAGCTCTAGGGGAATGACTAGGGTAGGCCTATGCAGCAGGAAGTTATATGTTCTACGTGCACATGTCAGTGTACCATGACTAGAATGTAGAATAGGACGTACACGACTGTTTAACCAGACAGCTTGAATACATTAAACCTGACGTTTTAACTGTTACCGCATGGGGGCAATATTGGGTGTTTGAGTCCTGTTACTTTAGTAACAAAAAAAACAAACAAGAGAACTTCACTGTGTAAAACTTTCTCTTTGATAACGCGACAATGGCACAAATCCACCTGGACGATTATTTTAGAGTATTTTTTGAAGAGGGCATTCTGGAATTGCCAGTGAAGCGGCAGAACCTGAGGACCAGCGCCATGAGATTTCTGGAAAAAAGACAAGAGATTGATCATGCGGATGCGTCTCTGCAATCAAAGCGAAACGAATTTGAAGTAATATGCGAAAAAAACAGACAAAGACGAGAAAAACTGAATAAAAATGAAGAGAATGCGAAGGAAGCGCTACTCAAATTTGACAAGTTCATCAAAGAAAATGACGCGAAAAGATCTCGGGGCATCAGAAAAACAGAGATGCAAAAAATGGCGATGGCCCAGAAAGAGAAAGAACTGGAAGATTTGAAAAAGGAGTACAGCACTTTGCTCTCCAGAAGAGACAAACTTAGTAACAGAGCAACACGAGCAACCGGTTATCATATTTTCCTCACCACACTTATGAAAATGTCTAAAAAGTTTGAGGACATCACTCATCTGATTGGTCGTTTTGACACCCTTCTGGCGACCCGTGACCAATTGATAGAGCAAGGAAGGAGAGCAGACAGCCAAGCCGAGCAGCAGCATGTCGAGTTGAGACGGTATGTTAGTGAACAGAGCTCCGTCCTTCTTCAGCTAAACAACACCTTGTCAAAACTGCAAACCGAACTGGACTCTGTCCTTTCACAAGGCTGCAAATGGGAGTATGCCTGGAATAACATCCAGTCCACGGCGGCGAAGGAGACACTCATGCTCGGCCAAGTGAAGTTTGGCATTTTAAACCTGTACCACGTCGTCGGTGCGGTGACGGAGGACGAGGAAGACGTGCAGGTAGAGGACAGTGTGAACCAACTGCAGAAGATTCATCTCTTTATTCGGGACTTGACAGAAATCACGGGTGATGCGAGGCTTGAGATCTGTTAGGCCACCAGTCACCGGGGAGCCTCTCAGCTGTCAATGTAGCCCTTTGTTTATATTTGTCTATGGCCAAAATGTGATTCCTCTTTCATTCTTTTTTTCCTTTTCTTTTTTTTTCCTTTACAGTGCCACATATTTGGATAATAGTAATGTATGATGCAGGCCTGCCTCAAGCAAATGTATTGAAACATAATGTGAATATCATGAATGGCAGGCTTAGGCCTACTGTATATGAAAAAGGTCCATGTGAAATATTTTTTTTGTTTCATTTTTAAATGAACAGTGTTAAACCGTTTTTTTCCCTCGTTGCCAAAGAGGCTGTGTTTCCGGTCTGTCTATGTTTGCTTGTAAGATTGAATAAAACACAAAGGCCAAAATTAATGAAACTTTTGAAGTAGCCTATAAGTGTTATCATCAGGGGAAAAAAAGAATCAAACATAAAAACGATATCTCCAAAGGGCCTAACCGATGAAGTAATTCTGAATGTCGTTATAACAACTTTGTTGTGGAAGATCAGGATGATTCAGGGGCCCAGAGCTTCACAGGGGCCCACAGCGGACTATGATATGGTTGGGGTGGGGGTGCACAGAGGACTGTGATATCGTTGGGGTGGGGGCCCACAGAGGGCTATAATATGGTTGGGGTGGGGGCCCACAGAGGACTGTGATATCGTTGGGGTGGGGGCCCACTGAGGACTATAATATGGTTGGGGTGGGGGCCCACAGAGGACTGTGATATCGTTGGGGTGGGGGCCCACTGAGGACTATAATATGGTTGGGGTCGGGGCCCACAGAGGACTGTGATATCGTTGGGGTGGGGGCCCACAGAGGACTATAATATTGTTGGGGTGGGGGCCCAAAATTATTTTCTTTCAGGGCGCCCACAATTTGTAGCGGCACCCCTGCCACCACACATTACAAATTCTACACTTTAAACTGCCTAGTTCTTCCTCAAATTTAAGGAAATAGCTTAACTTCGCAGGAAGGAGTTCAAGTTCCTGTTCCAAGTTCCTATGTGTTACACTCCCTGCTCCTAGAGCTGTCATGAAGTTGACAAGATAAGTGTGCAGTTCTCAAAAAACAAAAATATTTACAAAAAATATGTCAGACTGTTCAGCTAAATCACTGTGCCATGGTAATGACATTGCATTATACATTCACCATTGTAACTACATTAAAAATGGTAATATCAGCTGATATGATATCAACCTTAAAGTTCTAAATGTACCTACCTAAATTTGAATGTACACTTTTTTTTTTACTATCAAATATTTGTTCCTTGTTTGAAGGAGTATATACTGGTGTATGTGCTAATTGTACTTACCAACGAACATCAAATGACCTTGAATAGCCTTCACCACTACCAAAAGTCACAACAACTTCTGATCACAGTGAAACCCCTAAATTGACATGAAGATTGTGAAAATGCGATCAGTATTAGTAGATTGGCTATATGTGCGGAGAGTGTCCTGGCCAAGGTCAGAAATCCCCCCCCCCCTAAAGAGAGGGTATATCAGGGTGAGAAAACCCCGTCATTTTTTAATAGTAGGACCCCATATAAATATTGGGGATAGACACACCTCTTCATCCAGCATACACAGTGGCGGTTCTACAGTGTTTTACTCCCTGGGAGACACCACCTCTCAGCACCCCCCACTCCCTGAGGCAGACAGACACACTGCTTCTGTGGACAGCATCTTCTCAGCAAGCAAGGACGCCTGCAGTTAGGGGGCTCCAATGTGCCGATATATGATACACAGAGCTACTTCTCTATTTTTTTATTGCTATTACTGTCATAGTGGTTGTCTTTCAATGATGATGAGAAATCAAGGTGAAACAGATATACTTTATTATTCAAAATAAACAAAACCTCTGCAAACAAATCGGCTTATATCTATATCTTCTTAAAAAATGAAAACACAGAAAACACATTAACTATAGGCCTACAGAATGGAACAGCAGATACAACATGAAATAAAAATATATTACTTGAAATACAGCAAATCACAATAGAGACATCAAATAGGCCTATACAGTAAATATTTCTGGGTTTGGCCAAAACGATTGCCTGATCTATATGCTTATCTGACAAGGGAAGGCCACTTCAAAGCCAGAATTTCTATTTCTATTCAAGACATCACCAACCCCTACAGCAATCTGTGAAGGTTAACTCAAATTTTTGAATAGCCAATACTGAACCTCATGGGACCTGCAGCAAAGTGTGTCCAAAATCACACCCCGTTCTCCTGTGTTACGTTACTCCCAAACGGTACATTGCAGCCAAATAATACACATACCATTGGAATTATGGAATTAACACACAACCTGAGGAACCTTAAGCCTGACCACAACGTGACAACCAGAGGATGTAACACTTATAAATCTGCAACACTTATTAAAAATATGGTGTCAAAAAAAATACTTTTAACCAACACTGTTTATTTCGAGGGAGAGAAGAGCTACTCCTGTCATAGTGGTTCTCTTTGAATGATGATGAGAAATCAAGGTGTAACAGATATAGGCCCTACTTTATTAAAAATAAATAAAACCTCAGAAATCGGCATATCTGTATCGTCTTAAAAATATTTCTTTATATGTCTTAATAAGTCTTTTTACAGCCAAGCCCTGAGTATACAATCAAACAATTAAAAAACAGAGAAATACAAAAAACACAGGCAAAGAACAAAAAGTATAAATTCAATTTTGAATCTATTAAAACAAAAACATTGTACAGGACTTACATTTATCTGCAGACACAAGCTGGTCTAATTTTAAAACTTCTTGTAGTTGGTTCCATTTAATTGGTGCAAAGTTAAAGTTAAATTGAAAGGCTAATAGCAATCTCAGATTTTATGTGAGGAGTTTCTAGGGTTATAAAACCCTGTGACCTTGTACTATGTAAAGTAATATTTAACTAATATCTAATTTGTTTAAATGAAGTAAGGAGGTAATTGAAGGTAATTTGCCTCACAATGACTTGTAAAACCAGTTTTGTAAAATTTATGTTCACTAATAAATAATTTAACCATTTCAACTATTCAGCCATTTCACTGTTCTGCCCCTGTGTTATCAACTATGTCTATAGACAGGTATATTAAACCACCACTAACTTACCAAACAATATAGCAACAATTGTAACTAGACTGCATTCCCGCAGAAAATGCAAAAAGTGTGCTTGCATTTTAGCATATGTAGCATTGCTAGTATTGTTAGCATAATGGCTAAATAGCTTCAGCTAGTAAAGCTACACAACACTGTTAGCACCGTTAATTACTTCACATTTTTAGCATAGTTAGCATAATTAGCACTGTTATCATAATTAGCATTGTTAGCATAACTGCTAACAAATACTAGCTGAGTTAACTAAGAAACACTGTTAACCCAGTTAATTACTTTGCATTTTAGCATTGCTAGCATTGTTAGCATTACGGCTAAATAACTTCTGCTAATATAGCTACACAACACTGTTAGCACAGTTAATTACTTCACATTGTTAGCAAAGTTAGTATAATTAGCACTAACAAATACTAGCTGAGTTAACTAGGTAACACTATTAACCCAGTTACTTACTTTGCATTTTAGCATAGTTAGCATTGCTAGCATTGTTAGCATAACGGCTACATAGCTTCAGCTAATATCGTTACACAAGACTGTTAGCACAGTTAATTAATTCACATTTTTAGCATAGTTACCAATGCTAGCATTGTTACCATAATGGCTAACAAACGTTTGCTAAGTTAGCAGAGTAGCACTGACTACATAAGGTATGCAAAATCTGGGTGAAAATTTTTTGTTGAAAAATCGCGGAGAAGAATAAATGGGGGAGAACAATAGTGTGCTCTGCAAGCACACTTAATAAAGCATCTTATGTGAGCAATTTGTTAACACAATTAGCTGGTTAACATTGTTAGCATAGCTGCTAACAAGCATAGCATAAGTAACACTGTTAGCACAGTTAGCTACTTACCAATGTTAGCATAGTTGCCATTGTTAGCATAACCGCTAATAAACATTAGGTAAGTTAGCTAAGTAATACTGTCAGCACCATAGACATAATAAAGAGCACATGCTGCTGAGGTGCAAGAAATGCGACTGCCATCTTAAACCGGTCATCCTACCGATAGACGTAATAAAGGACTTGAAAACTCGGGGGATTACTTTTGACAAGTAAGGCAACAACTAATTATTATTATTTGTATTTTTTGAGTAGAATATTACTGTACTGTATTTATGTCCACCAACCAAATCTTAGCCAGCTAAGGTTAGCCATGCTGTACAAAGGCAAAGGGCAGAAACTATGTGAGTTCTAGAAACTAGCTCTAAAGTGGTCACACAGCCTGGTCAAACTTAGGCTATACGGTGCAGATACTTTATCCAAAAGAAAATTAAGTATGTTGTAGCTGTAATAGCGATGATGCTATTATGTACTGTCACTATGAATACTAAAATATGTTGAACTGTGTCTCCTGTATCATAGCGACATGTTTAACGTTTGCAGCAAAAACAAAAAAAAAACGTGTGAAAATCAGTTTAGTATTGAGTGAGTGACATTACACTGAGTGAAGCGGGTGACTGGTCCAAGATGGCGGCCCTACGGCTCATCAGCTCCAATGGGCAGTAGCGGTTGATGCTGCGTCTTGATCATATCTTGGACCAAGAAGTCGAGAAATGTAGAAAATATGTCATGTGTGATTAGCACAATGACCTCAAAAAGCATGGCAAGTAGCCTACCATCAAATTTGTTCTACAGGGGGGCGCTGTAATTGCACAAAATTTAATTTTTCCTATTATCTGCCGAGTAGGCAGGCTATATAGTTTAACACCAATTCTTTTTTTGTCTTAAAGTCTATTCTTATATACAGTCTATGGTCTATTGACACTCACGCATTGAAAACACTGGTCGACGTCCACTTCCAACGGAAACAATTTACGTAAAATTTTAAAATCATGAAAGTGAGAGTAAACAAACTCATCATAGGGTGTTAATGTGAACTTCTAAAAGAATGGCAAGTAGCCTAAATGCCGAAATTTTACAAGATCACATTTTGGCTATTATCTGTAGAACACTATCGTTTAAAAACAAAATTCGTTTTAATTATATTCAGTGGAACCTCTTGCATGAAAACCACCTGTCCATTCCGATCCCCAACAAAAAATATATATAAAAAAAAACAACCAAAAAAAAAACCAAAAACAAACAAACAAAAAAAAACAACTTACTATGTAGCCAAAAATCAATAGGCTACCATGCAGTGGTCATACCCTGTATCAGAATCTTGACGAGTTCATGACAGCATTCTTGATTTCTAGGCGTATCATCTCATCTTAAAAAATACAGAAAAACAGTTTTTCATGAACACCCTGAAGGTACACTTGCAAGAGAAAAGTCCTCAAAATATATATAAATATAAGCATTACCATGGATCTCAATATCAGAGGCATCACTCTCTATTGGAAAGAGAGAAATGAGAAGGAAGGAAACCAAAAAAATGACACTTACTCCTGGGAAACGTTTACATACGTAGCCAAATTGGACTGCCCAGTTGAACTTGCAGGCGCTACAAAGAAAGGTCCAGTATGTTTGAAATTCTAAATTAAATCGTGAAGAGTCTGGCTAACTAGCACATTCCATTCCACAAATAATAACATCACCATAATTTTGAAAATTTGAAATTAATTTTCTTCAAAATACAGTAACTTTCAGGCGGCACAAGGCAAAATATGAAAATACAATATTGTATTTGTAGCCTATTTGAGTTTTTGTGGCGGTACACTGTATATTGCTTGAACACAAAAGTCATAAATGTGTATAGAGTATATGTATGAAACGTATCATGTGGAAATCAGAAAACATACTTAGTTACATACTAACTACTGAGTTGCACCAATGTACCTCATAGGTTTTGGCATTAGTACACGAAAAAATTAGCTTACCATCTTTGTCTGTTTCTGTCATAATATAGGACAAATCCAACAACAAAAGCGTTACTTTTCAAAAACTTCTAATTCGTTGGCTAACACTGAGGACTCTCCGCTGTTTCAATATTAATTTCCTTTCGTTTCTTTCTCATACGGAAAACTTACCCAACATGGCTCTCTTTTTGGCCAAGTAGAGCCCAAACCCAAATCCAACATCCAGCAGCAGCGCTAGTGCAACCCCAACAATTGTTCCAATTGGGGAGGATTCTCCAGGAGGAAGTACTCCAGCTGCAAAGAGTGGCAAAGATGCTTTATGTGCACATCACAAGCATGAACGTTTCTATCGTATCTAATGTATCTAATTTTTCACTGCCAAGACCTGGGTCTGTTCAAAGGTAGGGCACTGTTAACTGTTACAACTGTGACCTTGTATGAAGATCAATAAACTGTACAATAATGTGAAGATTTCAATAAATCAATAAAACGCATCATGCAGACTGACCCAACTCTTGTTAATAATAGTAATAATAATAAGTTTATTTTTTAATTTAGCTTCATGAAATACATTACAGAGTTGATACATTTTAAATGCAGTCCCTGTGCTTTCTTTGTGGTGCAAATATATTTGAAAAAAGGACCCTAAAATTAACAGCCAAATAGCCATAGCCCATCAATATCAGGTTACCTGAAGTCCACTCGACCACAATGGGTTCTTCCAGCGTCCTGTGTATCACCTCGCATTTGTACATATGTATTTCAACTTTCTTTGCCTCGACGCTCACTCTGAGCTGGTGAGTACCATCACCATTAGGCAAGACATCATTTGGGTGACCATCCTTCACACGCAAATCATTCTTCAGAATGCTGATCTTAATGTCCTTCGGGTAGAAACCTGTGGCAAAGCAAGTCAGTGTGTATTCTCCAGACGGTCTCCCATTTTTGACAAAGAAGTGAACCTCTGGAGGATCTGGCAAGCCAAAACAGAAATGATTATTTTTAAATTTAGCTTTATGAAATACATTACAGAGTTGATACATTTTAAATGCAGTCCCTGTGCTTTGTTTGTGGTGCAAATACATTTGGAAAAAGGACCCTAAAATTAACAGCCAAATAGCCATAGCCCAGCATTATCAGGTTACCTGAAGTCCACTCGACCACAATGGGTTCTTTCAGTGTCCTGTGCATCACCCTGCATTTGTACATATGTATTTCAACTTTCTTAGCTCCGACGGTCACCATGATCTGGTGGGTACCATCACCATTAGGCCTGACATCACTTGGGTGACCATCCTTCACAGGCCAATCATTCTTCAGAATGCTAATCTCAATGTCCTTCGGGTAGAAAGCTGTGGCAAAGCAAGTCAGTGAGTATTCTCCTGATGGTCTGCAATTTTTGGCAAACAGGTAAACCTCTGGACGATCTGGCAAGCCAAAACAGAAATGATTATTTTAAAATGTAAATGCTGCCAACTGTATGAAAACATCCGTACTGGTGCTGTTAAAGTAACATACCAGATGTTTGGTTCTCCTGGAGTTCCTTGTCCCCATATGTTTGGAACTTGCCCAGCCACTCTACACACTCTTTCTCCAGGTAGCCCTTGGTGTACTGGTTGAGAATCGGCACCCCATCCCATTTTCTTTTCGTCTGTAGAGCCTGATCGATTGGCGCCACCCACTGCATCGAACAGTCATCGAAGGAAAGGAAGTCCATACCATCATAGCTGTATTCATCAACTCCCTTTACAAACTGGAAGGAACCATCCGCCATTTTGTTGGCTTCACAGCCATGTCTCCACATAAGGGAATGGATATCTGCCGAAAAACATGTCAGGTCAGAATAAAGGGTTACGGTTTAAGCACTCAGTTGTTGTTTTTTTAACTATTAAACCCTGATGAAGACCAGGTGATGGCTCGAAACATGTTGGCTTTTTAATATAAAAATACCTGTCTTATAATAAAGGCTTTTAAAATCTCTCAATCCTTACTCACAGCCACTGTTTGGAGTGCCTGAATTTACCTTGTTGTTTACTAGAGACAAAGGGCTGTCTAAAATTGACAACAAACTTAATTTATGTTTATTGTTATATTTATTAAAGTTAATGTCAATGTCGGGACTCTGATTATAACTTTGTATTAGTTTGTGCAGTTTATTGCACAGCAATATGGAACTGTATAACAGGAAAGTTATGTGAACAACATATGCTGTTTTCCTTGTTAAAAAATGCCATGGAACACGATTCAACCAATCACAAGTAAGGAATGAAACAAGAAGATTTGGAAAACTGACGTAACTATGCAACAAGGATGTTCTGGGACTTACCGCTTCCATTGTGCCTCATGCGTTCCATTAGAATGTTCACATTGACTTTGAACCACTGCTCTTTACTCCTGCGTGATTGGGTGCCTTTTTCCCAGTAGTCTGCGGGTAGCTTTTCTCTCATCCAGTCCTGTTCTGGAACTTTCACCTTGTCCCTGCTATTGTAGGAATCAATCTTTCTGTCATCTAGCAGGCCCATGGCAGTGAACTCAAAGATGCCAGGTGAGGAGACATTCTTCGACAGGGCTATGTACACATAGTACAGGGAGTGCCTCTCTGGCTCTTTTGTATGAGCTTTGAAAAGAAATGAGATAAAGGTAAAATGTCACATCAACAGCTTAGATAAATGTTCAAATGTTTATGTATGTCATGAAGTGACATACTGTTAATGTACAGTATTGCTTAGCTTATTGTATAATTGCCACAAAACAGTGAACAAAGAAAAACAACCCAACCAACAACCTGACCTTACAACCCCACAGTAATACCACTGAAAAGACAATTTCAGCTATTCAGCTATTAGTGCTGGTTCGAAATATAATAATAACCTACAATAAAACTTATAATCCTTTTTATGTGCAGCGTGGTTATTCTGAAGGCAGCTTGGAAAATATTTACTTCCTTAAAGGTGTACTTTTTTACTTTAATTTCCCTAAAAAGGCTTAACTCAGGACTAAATACACTTTTATTCTATTCTATATTCTACTTTATGTAAAATTAATTACCGCTAATGAACTGGACGGCAATATATGAGAAAGTCTTCCTATGTAGTGTTTAATGCCAGGTGAAAATCTTGCCTAACAAGTGGGCCTGGTCGCTGATTACAAATATGTCCATCAAAGATAGATTACGTCTTAGTGTGTTTTTCAAAACCCCTTTTAAAAACGTAATGCAATACTGTAGTTACGCCTTTGCTCGCCATAACAAAGCCACCTAACACAGAGCAGAGGGAAGCGCAGACGCGCTGTATGCAAGGGAGAAAAGTTGTTGCTGCTGTGTTGTGAAGTTATAGTGCTATACTTCCCCTAGCGTTAAATTCGAGTATTACACGTCGCAGATAGGCCCTCTATTTACATAGCCGAGGAATTAGAAAAACGGTTAAAACAAAATGATCTTCTACCACGTAAAATGAATAAAGTATATGTATAGGTATATTGAAATGTATATACTGTATATTTGACTACACCTTCACAACCAAAAGTTAGCACATTCATATAAACTATATTTCAGTATTTTATCTGTAACATTATATAGCCTAATTAAACTGTTTTGCGACCTGCGATGGTCGTTTCTTACAGTTTTACGTTCACTTTGCAGCGCCAGGCTGAAAACTGTTTTTAAGAGACTTCTTACCCAAACATGCCGGCAGAATCACGCAGATCGCGAAAAAGGCCACGAGACCCATTCCGGTAGAGCTTGATCTCATCAGTTTTCTTTACTTCGTAGGTCGAAAATGTGAATTTAGACGACCTGTCCCTGAAGGCACTTCGCCTCCACCAAGAAACTTTCCATTTCACTGACTACATCAACTGCGCAGAGAGACCTTGTAAATACACGGACTGAAATGAAAGCCTGCGTAAGTTCTGCCAGGAAGACTCTAATATCACGGAAGCGCACTTGCATCCGGCCAAGCACCTGCTTTATAATGACTTATGTAACTCACCTTTTCCGCTGCTTCAGGTACCGGCGTTATCGAAGTCCCCTCCTCCATCCCCACCACCACCAGTTTGGTCCTAGTCTACCCGTCCGCCCGTGGGGTGTCTCTGGTTCCTGCTATACGCCGTTTGTACCTTCTCCAGAGCTGAATAGGCACACATCAGTACTGCAGTAATGCAACCATTAGCCTTTGGGGGGATCACTCATTCTGATTGTACTTTATGATGCAGATTTGAACCCCTACTGCCCCATTATTTCTGGCGGCACTGATAGGAGGAAGGCCTTTAAGGATATTATTAATGTTATCAGTAACATTAACGTGTGCGTGTGAGAGAGGGAGCGAGAGAGAGTATGTGTGTGTTTGTGTGTGTGTGTGATCTTGCACTGCAGGCTTGTGAGTGTGTGTGTGTGTGTGTGTGTGTGTGGTGGAAGCAGAGCAGAGTAGGTCTGGGATTGCACTGCGGGCTTGTGTGTGTGTGTGTGTGTGTGTGCAGTATGTGTAGTGTGTGTGTTACTGCACATTATCAGTAATGCAGCAAAGCCCAGCCCTCCTGCACCTGTGGGAAGAAAAACAGCTTTTCCGCTTCTGCCGCCGCGACCCCATTTGACCTTCTGTCCTGTCTGTGGCATCTCCTCCCTCTGCTGCTTTTTACGTTATTGTTTATTTAATAATAATAATAATAATAGTAATAATAATAATAATCTTTACTTATAATAATAATAATCTTACCAGTGGCGCTGGCGCAGTTGAACACAATAACGAAATGGTGTAATGACGCAATGCCCCGCTAATGCAGGCTCCTATCCTGCGTGATACAATAATGCAATGTCACAACAACGCAATAACGCAATAACAATATGCAATAACAATTTAGTTACTTGGTTATGTATTTATGTATTTTTGTGGTGTGTTGGTTAGGACAGGTATAACATGACAGATGAAGCGCTGCTGTATATACAGTACAGGCCACCCAATCACAGACCATCATCTTAAAACAGGGACTGTAGTGTCTAAATAATTCAGCCAATCAGAAGACACCGTGAATACAGCCAAAAAATGTTTGAAATGTCATTATTGCAATTTAACCACAGACCGCTCTCTCAACAGGGACTGTAGTGCTTCAGTAATGGGGTCAATTGAGTGCTTCTGTTAACCAGCAAACTAAGAACTGCAAATGGATATATATACCGTACAGGACAAAAGTTTGCACATACCTTCTCATTTAATGCGTTGTGTGAAATTATGTACTTAAAAAAGTTAAGACTTAAGACTTTTTTTGTAAAGTACATAATAGTATGAAAGAAGGAGACAGAGAGAGAGAGATGAAGAGAAAAGAGAAAATGACAGCATGAGAAAAGGAGCGACAAAAGAGAGAAGGAGAAAGACAGGGAGCGAGAAAAAGAGAAAGAGAGATAGTGAGAGAGATTAAGAGAAAGAGAGAGAGAGGAGGGTAGGTGAAGAGAAAAGAGAAAGTGACAGCATCAGAGAAAGAAAGCAAGAGAGAGAGAGAGAGGAAGGAAGGTGAAGAGAAAAGGGAAAGTGACAGCATCAGAGAAAGAAAGCAAGAGAGAGAGTGAAAGAGAGAGAGGAAGGAAGGTGAAGAGAAAAGAGAAAGCGATAGCATGAGAGAAGGAGAGAGAGAGACAGAGAGAGAGAGAGAGAGCTAGGAGGGTAGGTGAAGAGAAAAGAAAGAGCGACAGCATGACAGAAGAATAGAGAGAGAGACATTTAGCGAGAGATAGCGAGAGTGAGAGAAAAAGAGAGAGAGAGAGGGGAGGGGAGATAAAGAGAAAAGAGAGTGAGAGAAAGAGAGAGAGATAGAGAAAGAGAGAGAGAGGAAGGGAGGTAAAGAGAAAAGAGAAAGTGAGAGAAAGAGAGAGAGAAAAACAGAGAGAGAGAGGGCGGTAAAGAAAAAGAGAGAGATAGAAAAAGAGAGAGAGAGAGAGAGGATGGGAGGTGAAGAGAAAAGAGAGTGAGAGAAAGAGAGAGAGATAGAGAAAGAGAGAGAGAGAGAGAGAGAGGAGGTGAAGAGAAAAGAGATAGTGACAGCATGAGTGCACCCCATACTCTGCCATGCACGTGTGAGTGGGTTGCATTTGCCCCACAGACATCATCACTAAGGGTTACGCTGCGTCAAAAACATTTCTTGTTTGTTTGTTTACTTTTGTTTACGTTTGTTAGTGGGGTGCTACTGCGCACTGCTATTGTTAATCACACTCCATAGGGGATGTGTGCTTTTCTCTCAACACGGAATCCATTACACACACAGACCAACACACACACACACACACACACACACACACAGAGCACACAGACAGACCAACACAGCTCCCACATGCCTGTGTCTGTGCCTGTCCTCGGCTGTTTTTAAACCTCCATCAATAATGCATTGAGTTTATGTTGAATGCGGCGTCGCGATCAAAGGCCTCTCAGAGTTCTGTGCTCACAGTTGTTTTGGCCATTTTTTCAGAGAGAATGCTCACAGTAAAAGCACCCAGAGAGGTCTACACTGAGAGCCACAAATACGTATGAAAGCCCTATAAGCTAAACTAAGCTCACAGTTTGGGATGTTAGTACTGTATTCCTAATTAGTATTCATAATTTAGCTTTTACACAGCAAAAACAAAAGAAAAACAGTGTTTAATTGAGTACCCCAGAGTTGATTTTAACACTGTTTGAGGGTTTATATAGCTCCTCACTCTCCAGAGTTATTTTTTTTACAAATTGTGAAAGACACCCAACTCTGGACACTATTTTAATCTGAAATGTTAAAATTAAACTTTGGAAGTTCAAATCTACAGGAGGCTATAGGGGTCTATGCCGAACCCAGAGACAGCTA
>CM059283.1:3558734-3573734 GCA_030347295.1 Setipinna tenuifilis | reverse complement strand
CTGTGGGGAGAGCATCTGCAGAACTAGCCATGCTGGGGATCAAAGCGAACACTGGCTGCCTCTTTCTCTCCTCTCTCCTCTCTCCTCTTCCTCCCTCTCTCCTCTTCCTCCCTCTCTCCTCTTCCTCCCTCTCTTCTCTTGCTCCCTCTCTCCTCTTCCTCCCTCTCTCCTCTCCTCTTCCTTCCTGCTCTAAAAAGGGAGCCCATCCTCCATTTCTTCTCTTCCTCCCTCTCTCCTCTTCCTTCCTCTCTCCTCTTCCTCTCTCCTCTCCTCTTCCTCCATCTCTCCTCTTCCTCTCTTCTTCCTCCCTCTCTCCTCTCCTCTTCCTCCCTCTCTCCTCTCCTCTTCCTCCCTCCCCTCTTCCCCCTCTCTCCTCTTCCTCCCCTCTTCCTCCCTCTCTCCTCTTTCTCCCTCTCTTCTCTTCCTCCCTCTCTCCCCTTCCTCCCTCTCTCCATCTCTCCTCTTCTTCCTTCTCTCCTCTTCCTCCCTGCTCTAAAAATGGAGCCCTTCCACAGATGGATGGAGAGAGAGCCAACACTCCACTTAATAACCTCGCCAAGGAGAGGAGGAGAGGAGGAGAGGAGGAGGAAAGGGAGAGAGAGAGAGAAGGGGATGTGTTATCCAAACGAGATGCAGACAGAGGGAGGAGAGGAGAGGAGGGGAGGAGGAGAGGAGGAGAGGGAGAGAGAGAGAGAAGGGGATGTATTATCCAAACGAGATGCAGACAGAGGGAGGAGAGGAGAGGAGGAGGGGAGGAGGAGAGGAGAGGAGGGGAGGAGGAGAAGAGGAGAGGGAGAGAGAGAGAGCAGAGCAGGTCTCAGACCAGTGGGCATAAGCTTACTGTGTGTGCTGCCCAGTTTAAGTTAACTGGCCACGTTAATACTGCACATTCAACAGTGCTGTCATGGTTGACTAATGAACACATTTGGTCTGTAATAGATCACTCAGTAATAAGTTCCTGTAATGACGTAATGACCCTCAGTAAAAAAGAGTAGAATTACATTAGAATTACATTAGTAATGACATTTTGTAATAAAACTATAAGGGATTATAATTTCTACAACAGTACCATTACCAGTTTATTGACTCGTAACATTACTAATTAAAGTTCATTACTCACAGGATAGAATTGTAAATCAACATCTGATTTGCCATATTTGAACACTAACCCATGCCCCCTTAGAGTTAGTTATAACAATAATGCCACAAATTTGATCCAACCACCTTTGAATCAGCTGATCATAATGAGCACTCTAGACAGGTAGATCAGCTACTCAGTAAAGTCACCTGTGTAAGAAGGAAAACGTGGCAGGGTTTTTACTTTCTGAACACGGCATTTTACACCTCTGGTCTCTGTATTGTAGCAGAGGATTTAATTCAGTTTTGATCACTGGTAATGTTTGTTCAGACATTACACAGACAAATAGGCACTTTTCAGACTGGGGAGACTTCTTCTTCAAAGGTTGTGGAAAGACCCTATTTTGAAGAGTTCATGCTGCATATGAACTAGGAATGACTGTGGTTCTACAAAGGCTGTTACTGGGACCTTTTTTACTTTAGTCAAAGTCAAAGTCAGCTTTATTGTCAAAAACCATATGTACAGGTTGGACACACAGAATTGATAAACAAGACAATAATACATGATGATAGTAATATAAACAAAGCAAGAGCACTGATGAAAAGTACAAGGATTCAAGGATACAAGGATACAAGGATGTTTTATTGTCACTTACATAGACATAGTGGGTAGAGTAGGACATGCAGTGAAATTAGTGAGCATGCAGTGAAATTGGTGAAAGTACATGGTAGGAGCTCCCGAGTGATATACACCGTAGGGTCGCCCATGATTGTCCGTCAGGATTAATGTCCAGTGATCCTCTCAAGGCCGAGACAGCCTCACGAGGAACACGGCCGACGCCGCAAGGCAAGGCAAGGCGAGTCGAGGGGTCCGACTCCGCTCTCATTATTTACACAGATGAAGCGCCCGTAATAAATGTCCTGCAGAGATTAAACTGCCTGGCAGGACAATAACAGCCGGGGAACATGGCTGCCATGACAGGCAAGGTCTGGGCCAACAGGGTGCTTGGCACTGTTCACACACGTACGCTTCAAGGATTAGAGACAACTCTTCGACATTGTGTGTACAGTAACACGTTCAGCATCAAGGATTATTATCTATTGTCCAGAGTTGCTCTGACCATCTGCAGGGGCATGTCTATGTCCAGGGGGGGGGGGGGGGGGGGGGGGGGTGGTCCACTATTGGCAGGGGGCCCTTTCAGGACACTATTAGGATAAGATAAGGATACAAGGACATTTTATTGTCATGCATAGACATATTGGGTAGAGTAGGAGATGCAGTGAAGCATCAAGGATTATTTATTGTGCAGAGTTGTTCTGATCGTCTGCAGGGACATGTTCATGTCCAGAGAGGGTGGGGGGTTTAGGAGAACTCTAAAGGGTCCAGTATTGGCAGGGGGCTTTAAGGACACTATTAGGATAAGATAAGTACACAAGGATACAAGGACATTTTATTGCTTATTGTTTATACGTTCAGCATCAGGGATTATTTATTGTGCAGAGTTGCTCTGATCGTCTGCAGGGACATGTCCATGTCCAGAGGGGAGGGGGGCTTAGGTGGGGAGGGGGGGCTTAGGAGGACTCTAAAGGGTCCAGTATTGGCAGGGGGGGGCTTTAAGGACACTATTAGGATAAGATACAAGGTTATAAGGATACAAGGACATTTTATTGCCACATGCACGTTCAGCATCAGGGATTATTTATTGTGTAGGGTTGCTCTGATTGTCTGCGGGGGGGGGGGGTATGTGGAGGAAACTGAAAGGTCCAGTATTGGCAGGGGGGCCTTTGAGGACACTATTAGGATAAGATAAGATAAGATAAAATAAGGATACAAGGACATTTTATTGCCACATGCATAGCCATACTGGGTAGAGTAGGACTTGCAGTGAAACGGCTGATTATCACTCTAAACTGTGCATGGGGAGAGGGGGAGTAAAGTGTGTAGAATGCAATTGGGGGCATGGCTACCTGATGGGGGGCAGAGAGAGAATGGGTGATGTGGGGTTGGATAGGATAGGGGCAGAGGAAGAAAGATAAGATAAGATAAGACAAGATAGATTTGTTTGTCACATACACAATTGTACAACATGTACAACTTGCCATGAAACGTAGACTGGTTAACTTCATAACTGTGCAGAAAAAAGGTCATGTTTATAAAGGGCTTATGTCACTCTTATGCAGACACCTTCAAATACAATGTTACCTAACCATGGATGATTTCCTCATAATGTACTCTGGGTGCCAACTCGAGGAATCCGTAGTG
This sequence comes from Setipinna tenuifilis, assembly GCA_030347295.1. Taxonomy (NCBI): domain Eukaryota; kingdom Metazoa; phylum Chordata; class Actinopteri; order Clupeiformes; family Engraulidae; genus Setipinna; species Setipinna tenuifilis. The sequence goes on along the minus strand of CM059283.1, from coordinate 3,570,394 downwards.
CACAGTGCGTAATTAAAAAAAAACACAGTTTTTTTTAACTCCATAAGAGAGACAATCCCGGTAGCCCTATATCAAGCCCAGTTAATCTCTGGGTGCCAACTCAAGGAGTGCGTAGTGCACAGTGCATAGTTTAAAGAATAATAATAACCTTTACTTGTATAGCACAGTTCATACATACAAGATGCAGCTCAAAGTGCTTTACAGTTTCGCAAGGTCACAACCAGACGACATTTCTTGCAGTCCAATGGCATCGGAGCAATTGAACACAATAATGAAATGGCGCAGTGACATAATGACGCAATGATCCATTCAGTAAGGAGTTTTTCCATAACTCTATAAGAAAGACAATTCCGCTTCCAACCTGTAGGGCAAGCGAAGATGGCAAGTGCTTTCCGTAAGAGAGACTTGTGATGTGGTGTGGGGTTCAGGTAGCCGTATAACAAGCCCAGTTAATGTACTCTGGGTGGCAACTCAAGGTGTTCGTAGTGCACAGTGCACAATTTTTTTCAAGTCCATATGAGAGACAATTCCGCTTCCAACCTGTAGGGGGAGCGAAGATGAGAGGAATGGCCGGTGACTCACATGCTGTACATAAGAGAGACTTGTGATGCGGTGTATGGTACAACAGAGACTTGTGATGTGGTGTGTGGTTCAGGTAGCCGTATATCACGCCCAGTTAATGTACTCTGGGTGGCAACTCAAGGAGTCCGTAGTGCACAGTGCACAATTTAAAGAAACACTACGGACTCTTAGGACTCTTTTTCAACTCAATAAGAAAGACAAAGCCTATTCTTACCAACCGGTAGGGTGACCGAAGATGAAAAGTGCTTAAGTGTTGCTCTACGTAAGAGAGACTTGTGATGCGGTGTGTGGTTCAGGTAGCCGTATATCACGCTGAGTTGATTTACTCTGCATGGCACCTCAAGGAGCCAGTGGTGACGAGCAAGGCCAAGTGCTCCATCGGTGAGATGGATTAAACGGCTGATGGATAGCCTCCTCCTCGCCTCCTCCTCTTCTCCTCCTTGCCTCCTCTCCTTCTCTCCTCCTCCTCTCCTCCTCCTCGCCTCCTCCTCTCCTCCTCCTCGCCTCCTCCTCTCCTCCTCCTCCTCGCCGTGCGTCTGACAGGTGAAGGACAGGGTCAAAGGTCGCGGATGAGGGTTGCCGTGGCACCCAGCGCCCCTGCAACGGCATGTTGAGCAAGGATGGAAGTTGTCACGGCAACAACTTCATATATACTTCATATATGTAACCAGACCTACGCTGTACAAAGTGGTGCTCATAACTGCTGCATTGGGTCCTTTTAAACATTGGTTTAACTTGTGCTATTGTAGCGGTGGTAAGCAAAAACACCAGCTGGATAGTAAAATGTCTGCTTTTAATGGACAGAGAGAAAGAGTGGTTGGCTGCAGGAACGCCGCATGAACTTCTCAATGCAACTGTTTCCGCTCTCCTTATTCCCAGGTAGACTCCCAGCATTCATTGCACCCCCAAACCACACCCACATCATTCCAAACCATACCCATGGTGTCCTAAACCACACCCACATTATTCTAAACCACACCCACACTATTCTAAACAGCACCCTAACATTAACATAGGCATACCCTATTAACATCAGCATTAACATTAGTGACTCGCTACATTATTTTTCAAATGTTATGGCCATGGTCACAATATAAAGTGCAAGTAAGTGCAATGTAAACATTTTTACATTGAAAATCAAGGGGGAAAATGACAATGGCATGATCTTCACTCTCTCGCAGTGCAGTGAACAAATGGCCATAACCATACCCCACATCTCTACTGTGTGTGTGTGTGTGTGTGTGTGTGTGTGTGTGTGTACATTTCCGTGTGTGTGTATGTACATTTTCATGTGCGTGAGATGGTGTGTCATCCTTTTGGTCCCCAGTGTTTTTTTCTGTAACTTGTGTCACATGCTAGCTTTCACCAGTAATCCATCCTGACCATTAAAAATACACACACACACACACACATCCACACCCACACACACACACATCCACACCCACACACACACACACACCCATGCAGGCACACATACATACGGACACGCACACACATACACACACACACACACGCACGCACGCACACACACATACACACACACACACACACACACACACACACACACACACACATACACACACACACACACACACAATAATCCTCCCAGACTCATTAAGTGGAAGCATTCTGGCCCTGTTCCTAGACTGTCTTGGGGTTGAGATGGCTCCCAGTGGAGCTGCGCACACACACACACATACACACACACACACACACACACACACACACACACACACACACACACAGAATCTTTCTCTCTCTCTCACACACACACACACACACACACACACACACACACACACACACACACACACACACACACAAACAGGCTCTCCTTCACACACACACACACACACACACAAACAGGCTCTCTCTCTCTCTCTCTCTCTCTCTCTCTCTCTCACACACACACACACACACACACACACACACGATCCCAGCGGTGCTTTAATTAACCTGGTGAATAATGCATGTCATTTTGCTCACCCCCGTTCCTCCCTGTTGTGTCTTTGTTCCAACGCAACGACTTTTAGCCAGTAAGCACTTTCTTTCTTCTCCAGCAGGCCTTTCTTTTCCACACACACACACACACACACACACACACACTTTACCAAGGAGAGTGACTTTACACACACACACACACACACTTTACCAAGGAGGGGGACTTTACACACAGACACACACAAAGACTCCTCTTTATGAGGAGCAGCAGGTTTGCACAATCCTGGTGTCATATGCAGAACATCATGCCACAGGGGTTAAGGTACCCTTGAGCATCTAACCTCACACTGCTCCAGGGGGACTGTCTGTCCCTCTACCTCATTCACTGTTGGGCATCTAACCCCACATTGTTCAAGGGGGACTGTCTGCCCCTGTTTCTTATTCACTGTAAGGCATCTAACCCTGCATTACTTCAGAGAGACAGACCCTTGATCATCTAACCCCACATTGCTCCAGGGTGACTGTCCCTGTGCCTAATTCACTGTAAGGCATCTAACCCCACATTCAACTCTGCATTCCATGAAGAATTTAGGCTGTTTTGAGAACAAAGGGACACCCTTAAGGGTGTTATTACAGTACTCTTTCTCTTTCTCTCTCCCTCTCTCTCTCTTTCTTTCTATATTTTTCTCTCTCTCTCTCTCCTAATAGCATGCCCAGTAGGAGTGTGTAGTGCCCCAGTTGGATGGCAGCACCATGGGGTGTTAACAAGGGTGCGTTTCAGTCTTGATAGAACGAGAGCGCATCTCCGCAGATCCTGGTGTGTGCGTTGGGGGAGAGAGATCAACACTGGGTTGGTTGGTTTCGAGGCCACCGCCATTATCTCCAGATGCACACACACACACACACACACACACACACACACACACACACACACACACACTCACACACACACACACACACACACACACACACACACACACACTGCCATTATCTCCAGGTGCTGCCCAAGCAGCGCAGGCACCGTGGGGGTCTGGCAGTCCCCGTGATCGAACGGACCCCAAAATAGCCGCATTTCTGAGAATTTTGTAAAGATAGGACAAAAAGAAAATGGGGAGTGTGTGTGTTATGTAGACCAGACTATAAGTGTGTGTGTGTGTGTGTGTGTGTGTGGGTGTGTGTGTGTGTGTGTGTGTGTTGTCTTTATGTGGGGCCCATTTACACAAAGCAAAACAAATGAACACTGACGACTCTCAGCTCACTTCCAAATGATCAAAACAGAAGACACAAAATGCTAAGTCTGTTATTGTATGTGTAAGATATAGGCTGTGGGCACATTACTGCAACACAGCTAGAGAATGAGGGAACGATCGGTGTGGTGCATACTATAGATTTATTGTACCCCCCCCCCCCTTCTCCCACACACACACACACACACACACACACACACACACACACACACACACACACAGAATCTCTCTCCCTCTCTCACACATACACACACACACACACACACACACACAGAATCTCTCTCCCTCTCTCACACAAACACACACACACACACACCCACACTCCTCCTTTTTTCCATTTCCTAGATGAACTCCACTTAAGAGATCACAGTGAAAGCTCGGCGGGGCTAAATGCATTTGCCTCTCTGTGTGAGTATCGGTTACCTGCCATCGCCGCAGCCAAATTGGCATCAATAAAGCTATATATGGGCCCCACGCCGGCCAGACACCTGACACCCGCTCGCCTTACACACACACACACACACACACACACACACACACACACACACACACACACACACACACCCGCTCGCCTTACACACACACACACACAAAACACTGTCTGGCTTTCGCCGGCCGTCTGGCCGTACGTACGTACTTGCAAGAAGCCGTCTGTCTGTCTGTCTGTCTGTCTGTCTGTCTGTCTGTCTGTCTGTCTGCCTGTCTGTCTGTGGATAGTGTACGACATACACTTCAAAGTGCCAAAGGGCCTTTTTGAGAACACGAAGACTGTTTTGCGCTGCTTTCTTGGCACAATCGGAGCCATTTGAGACACTGTCTGTCTGCCTGTCTGTCTGTCTGCCTGTCTGCCTGTCTGCCTGTCTGTGTGTCTGTCTGTGTGTCTGTCTGTCAGTCTGTGGCAGTGTTCGCCTGTCTGTCTGTCTGTATGCCTGTCTGTCTGTCTTTCAGTCTGTCTGTCTGTCTGTATGCCTGTCTGTCTGTCTGTGTCTGCCTGTCTGTGTGTCTGTCTGCCTGTCTGTGTCTCTCTGTCTGTCTGTGTATCTGCCTGTCTGTCTGTCTGTATGCCTGTCTGTCTGTATGCCTTTGTCTGTCTGTCTCTCTGTCTGTCTCTGTCTGTCTGTCTCTCTGTCTGTCTGTCTGTCTGTCTGTGGTGGTGTTCGCCGAAAGCAGTGAGCGGAAGCACAAAGTGGTGCTCTATAAATGGAGTGTTTAGTCACGGTCGGCCTAATCACCAGTTGTCACCTCCTTCCCCTCACAGGGCTTTTTGTCTCTGATCTGTAATGACCCGATTAGATAGTGGGGCTGCATCTGTGTCTCAACTTCCTACAGGGACTAAAAATACTACTACATGAAACAGTGAGCCAGCCTGCAAACCCACTGCTCTTGGTTCTAAAACGTTTAAGACGTCCTAGTTTGACATCCTTCAGCCTTTTGTCCCAACAGTTTATAGGGTTACAGCCATGGTTTAAAAACACCGGGGTATAAATAAAGACGAGAACAAAAATGGATTTAAATGACATTCGTAGATGACATTTTACCAATAAGACTCAGTACAACATATGCAGAAAACATGCCCCATTCGTCCACAGCAAAGGTACTGTATAAAAGCATTGTTTGTGCACTGTAAGACCGGATTTATTAGGTCATAGGTCAAGTCATAGGTCAAAGGTCATAGGATGTTCTACCCACCTCTTTTTTTTTAACCGCTGTGTGTGTTGTTTGCCTACCTTCTTCTTCAACACTACACCAATAGGTACAGTAAGATGCATGCATAATATGTAAGTGGTCTTAGCTTGCAATGTGGATTGAAATGGTACTCGGGTAGGCCTATAAGTCTGGCTGGTTTTGACAGGAGTATGTGTTTGAAAGACGGTTTTGACAGAAGTATGTGCTTGGTTTTGACAGAAGTATGTGTTTGAAAGACGGTTTTGACAGAAGTATGTGCTTGGTTTTGACAGAAGTATGTGTTTGAAAGATGGTTTTGACAGGAGTATGTGTTTGGTTTTCACAGAAGTATGTGTTTGAAAGATCACCATGAGCAGCAGTCTCTGAAAGATTGCCGTCTGTAGTCTACAAACAGCTGCCTACATCTCTATTCTTTCTGCCTTCCCCAGCCCATCCCCTGATGTCTCTGTCTGTTTCCCTGTCAGTCTCCCTGCCTGCTTACTCTACTGACTACAGTACAGTGTGCTCTACTGAGGCTACAAATAATAAGAAGAGCTCAAGGAAGCAGCATTTAAACTCCCCTCAGCCTCTCCTTCATTTCTTCAGCCATTATTTATTTACAACAACAGTAACAACAATAACATCACACAAACATATATATATATGTGTGTGTGTGTGTGTGTGTATACACAATGTGTATATACAATATATATATATAAAACAACAACAACAACAACAGCAATAATAATAATAAAAATAATAATAATAATAATAATAATAATAATAGTGATAATTATTTAATGAAAAAATCATTAAAAATAATAATTACAATAATGTTATAATGTAATAATAACATAACATTATTAATTCTTAGCAATTATGACTATTTTTATGACCGTTATTGTTGTTGTTGTTAATAATATGACAAGTTGTGTGAGGGGTTTTGCCAGCTGTCCTCTATGTGCCATGCCCACCCATCATCACACATTAGCCCCTCTGATCCCCCTGTCACATGCTGCCATCATAATCATCACAATATAGCATTATATTATTATTATTATTATTATTATTGATGATAATTAGCATAAATAATATTAATTTGTATTAATAATTATCATTATTAATATTGCTGTTATTGTTGTTATTGTTATTGTTGTTGTATGAGGGATATGCCACAGGCACACGGCTCCTCACACATTAGCCCCTCTGGTGTCCCTGTCACATGCTGCCAAATCTCATCTGATGCAGGACCCAGCGAAGCAGTGACACTCTGATTCCACTGTGACGCCAAGACCCCCCCTCCCCTCACACACACACACACACACACACACACACACACACACACACACACACAAACAGGCTCTCCCTCTCTCTCTCACACACACACACACACACACACACACACACACCGCTGAGCAGACAGGCCATTTGTCCCCCATAGCGAACAGGCCTCATCTTGAGCTCCTCTTGATGCCTTACTGTAGCCTGTAGCTGGCTCATGGTGCAGGGACTGACCACCACAGAGCCTGACAGAAAAGCACTTGAAAGCCCCCTTCCTTGCAGGGCTGCCTGTGAAGATGCCAGTGCAGAATTAGTGTCCCTGGTGATGGTTGTGATCCATAGACCGATGAGTCATCTCTGAGGGGGGCCCAGCCTGGTGTGTGTGTGTGTGTGTGTGCGTGTGTGTGTATGTGTACATTAGTTGACTTACTCAAACTGAAAGTTTATGGGAGCTAAATTGGTCTATTTTCACTGTGATAATTTCTCTTTCACCAGGAGAAGCATTGTTTTAAGTGGAACAGCAGGGAAGTGACTGATAATAGGTGATGTGTCGCTAATATGATTTTTCATTGTGTGCCCATTTGATGGCTGTGATGGGAGACATTTCCGTGTGGAATCAGTTTTTTTAAATCAACAGTATTAGTTTATTTACTCAAACTGAAAGTTTATGGGAGCTGAATTGGTCGTAGAATGCAGTTTGGGGATGGCTACCTGATGAACGGCAGAGGTAGAATGGGTGTCTTTAATCTATAAGGGGGGGGGGGGGGGGGCGGGGGGTCATAAAGTGCATAGTGCAAAAAGTGCAGTTGGGGTTGGGAGGGAGGATTGGCTTTGGTGGCCGATGGTGGGCTGTGTGTGTGAGGGGGGAGAAGTGCTGCGTGTGTGTGTGGCTTTGGTGGCCGATGGTGGGCTGTGTGTGTGTGTGTGTGTGTGTATGTGTGTGTGTGTGTGTGTGTGGCTTTGGTGGCTGAAGATGGGCTGTGTGTGTGAGGGGGGAGGAGCGCTGCGTGTGTGTGTGCAGCACCGAGGTGGGGAGGGGCCAATGCCGAGGTGGGGAGGGGGCAATGCTGAGGTGGGGAGGGGCCAATGCCGAGGTGGGGAGGGGCCAATGCTGAGGTGGGGAGGGGCCATTGCTGAGGTGGGGAGGGGCCAATGCTGAGGTGGGGAGGGGCCAATGCTGAGGTGGGGAGGGGCCAATGCTGAGATGGGGAGGGGCCAATGCTGAGGTGGGGAGGGGCCAATGCTGAGGTGGGGAGGGGCCAATGCTGAGGTGGGGAGGGGCCAATGCGTAACACTTCAGTATTCTCAACAGCAGCTACACAAGAGAGGTGCTTCTTCATCAGTTATCAGAGTTGGCTACTTTACTGTTTATTGTGGCCCCTTACTGAATTATTATTATTATTATTATTATCATTTTATTATTATTATTATTATACTGTTATTATATATGAGCCTGCGTAATTAGTAAAGGGACCACATGTTTGTGTTATTTCTTTGATGGTTGCTGCTAGAGTGGCATTAAGGGGGTGTTGTGTGTGTGTTTGTGCGTGCGTGTAGGGTGTGTGTGTGTGTGTGTGTATGTGTGTACTGGCCCCTCCCTAGGTGAATGATTTTGATGGATATAAATGATAGAAATAAACATTGACAAGTAATAATAATAATAATAATAATAACTAGACTGCATTCCCGCAGAAAATGCAAAAGTGTGCTTGCATGTGCCAAGGTTTGTGATCATCAGAGCAAATATATGTGGGAATTATTTAGTTTTTACCAATTGGCACTATAGGCTGCAATACACTCTCATAGCAGAACATTATGCAGGCCATGGCATGGGTATTATGACATCACGAGAGTTCTACTCCTGAACATTCCACATTTAAAAAATGGCAGTTGGTCCAGGTGCAACTGCCACAGTATTGTCTGCCTCTCTTTCACCATTTTTAAACTGTCCTGTTTCAAAAAGTTTAAGTAGTTGCCACATCAAAATTTCACAGCTCACAGTCAGATCCCAGACCTCTCTTACAAAGTTTAAATCAAGTTTATAGGTTAAACGGTTGAGTTTTGATCATTTAAAACTTCAGACATGGACCTTGAACTGTTTACAGTAAGATGATGAAATGTATGGCAAAATCCCATAGACTGTCTGACACCATTTTTAAACTGTCCTGCCTCAAACAGTTTAAGTAGTTGCCACATGAATTTTACACAGGTCACAGTCAGATCCCAGACCTCTCTTACAAACTTTAAATCAAGTTTATAGGTTAAGCGGTTGAGTTTTAATCATTAAAAAACCGAGTGGAGGTTAGAGTGAGGGCAGACCTCACTCTAGCTGCTAGAGTAGAGCAGTGTACTGTGACATCATCAGCCTGAACATTCCGCCATTCATTTTCAATGGCAGAAAAGTTGCAGAAAAACGACAATAACGGACGAACGACAAGAGGTACGGTATACAGAATTGTAGGCGGTCTGGTCCAAACGGGGCCGGTCGTTTTAGAGTTGGAACGGTGTCTCTATCTCGAACGGTGTCTCTATCTCGAAAGAGGAATAGTAACGTCTTCAAGATCTGGTTCAGGAGAAGAATAATAATAATAATAATAAACGGTGGGATAACAATAAGTGTGCTCTCCAAGCACACTTAATAATAATAATAGTAAACAACTTTAGTTATATAGATGGAGAGTGAGTATGTGTGAGTTTTTCCACACATACTGTGTGTGTGTGTGTGTGTGTGTGTGTGTGTGTGTGTGTGTGTGTGTGTGTGTGTGTTGTCCTTGAATACCTTACTTGTTGCTGGGTAACAACTGTGTGTAAAACATTTTGCAAGTCATCTCATAACTGCAGCCATAACTGCGGCAGCCTGTTGTAAATCATGTTGAACAACTTATTTCCTCACAGATAGCCGTAAAAATGTTTGGCTTTTCCACAGTATATATCACAGTATATGTCCCAGGCTAACCCTGTGCTGAATCACTGCTAGCAGGCTCCTCTGCTGCTGCCTTTGCTTCATGGGGCAGAGACCATGAATTAATAGCTAGCATCAGGATGGGTACCGCAGAAAGGCTAGGAGAGATTAATGACTGATCAACAGTGTGTGTGTGTGAACGTGTGTGTGTGTGAGCGCGTGTGTGTGTGTGAGCGTGTGTGTGTGTGTGTGAGCGTGTGAGCGTGTGTGTGAGTGTGTGAGTGTGTGTGTTTGTGTGTGGGTATGTGTGTGTGTGTGTGTGTGTGTGTGTGTGTGTGTGAGCGTGAGCGTGTGTGTGTGTGTGTGTGTGTGTGTGTGTGTGAGCGTTTGCGTTGTGTGTGTGTGTAGAAGCAGGCTGATGAATACCGGTGTGGCCTTGTGAGCTTTGGAAGGAGAGCTGAATAAAAATGGTGTCTCTGTTGCCTGGTTACCTGTTGACTGTTCCGTGGTGCACATTCCATCTCACAAATGAAGTATCAGAACAGCATTATGCTGCAGAGAACATCACGCCCAAACAAACAAGCCAGACTTATCTCTCAAAGTTTAAATAAAATTCGGTGGTCTCCACGGTTCTTGTATCATTGTTTAACTTGATTTAGAACATCTTTTTAAATCCCATAATAAACAGAAATCATACTGCACAAGCATCCAAATGTCATGCTATGAATTGCTGTTTTTGAAAAATGAAAATTGCTTTTGTTTTATGTTGGTAGCACTTTATAATGGATACTTCCTGATAAGCATTTTGCATTTGTTGACTCACACTTTGTTCATCATTCGGTAACCATTGCTTTTATAATATGTAAATCATTTATAAACATATCTACAAATGTTAAAGCAGACAGACAAGGTGATAGACAGACAGACAGACAGACAGACAGAAAGGCCGCAGGCTGAGAGATAGATAGCAGACAGCATGAGGACAAACAGTCAGACATACAGACAGATAGCCAACCGACATCCAGACAGATGTGTGTCAGTATGTATTTCTCATCACTAAATCATTTATAAACATATCTACAAATGTTAAAGCAGACAGATAGCCAACCGACATCCAGACAGATGTGTGTCAGTGTTGTACTGATGAAAAATAGTGCAACAGCAATGGTTACTAAATGATGAACAAAGTGATAAATAAGAGTTTACGCTCACACACACACACACACACACACACACACACACACACACACACACACACACACACACACACACATACCCACACACAAACACACACGCTCACACACACAAGAGTTAACAAGCGCAAAGCGAATGCTTATTAGGACGCGCTACAGTTACGTTTTTGTTTTGGTGGCCTACAAACATTGCTGAAGATGAGCACATCTTATCCTCCACTACACACACACACAAAGAGATTTTTCTCCTAACTGCCTCTGGCCACACACTCACAGATACACAGACACACACACACACACACACACACACACACACATCCAGTGGATGAGTCATAGAGTACATCAGCATGGTTTCTTCTCAACTGGAATATATCATAGCCTGCCCACTGATCCCTAAACAATATTATTATATTATTATGAGAATATTATTATTATTATTATTATTATTATATGAGAATGCCTTTAATCAGTAAGGGACCACTTGTGTGTGTTCTTTCTTTGGTGGTTGCTGCTGGGGTGTGTGTGTGTGTGTGTGTAAGACGTGTTTGTGTGTATGTGTGTTGGCGTGCCTGTGTCTGTGTGTATGTGTGTGTCTGTGCCTGTGCGTGCATATGTGTGTGTGTGTGTGTGTGTGTGTGTGTGTGTGTGTGTGCGTGCGTCTGTGTCTCTATTACAACAGTATGTTATACGTATATGTCTTGTTGTGGTCCTTGGGTTTCCTGGGCTTGCTGTACTGTGAGTAGGTGTTGTGTAACAGTATCAGTGTGGGATGAATTGTGTGCTGTGACAGTATTAATATGGATTGACTTGGTTTGTGTATGCTGGTGGTTAACCTCTAATTGGCCAACA
>CM059283.1:3523734-3546234 GCA_030347295.1 Setipinna tenuifilis | reverse complement strand
AAGGAAGGGCATCAGAGTGTGAATTACCCCTCCATAATTGGGGGGCACTAACATTTATGGGGGGTACTACCATTTAGATTTTACATTAATGACATATGTTGATACCCCGCCCTGCTGTATTTGTCTCTTTGGGGGGTACTGGGTCTTGATTGTACCCCCTATAATTCAAACTATGAGGGGCATCAGAGTGAACTGACAGCTGACTATGAGAGGAGGGGTTGAGTGTCTGTCCCTAGTTGATGATGTCATCACTGTGCCCCCAGACCATCTTCCCTGCGCGTGTGTGTGGCGTCAGTATGGAGTCCGAGTCCGTCAGGAGACTCAGTCTGGAGGTGACAGACCCCAACTTTAGCTTCAGAGCCGGACAGTGGTGAGGATTTGACCCCTTGACCTTTCCTCTTTGACCCCTGACCTTTACCTCATCCTTTGACCTGACCTTATATCAAAGCTGTGTGTGTGTTTGTGTGAATATTCTGGAAGGCGTGTGTTTGTGGTTTGTGACCGTGAAAGTGCTAGTTGCATAGCCATAGCCGCGTGTGTTTGTGTGAGTGTGTGTGTGAGAGAGAGAGAGAGAGTGTGAGTGAGTGTGACAGCGACTGTGCAGGGCTGAAGCTTCGTGTGTGTGTGTGTGTGTGTGTGTGTGTGTGAGTGAATGTGCACGGGGTTGTGTATGTGTGTGTATGTGTATGTGAGTGTGAAAGTGACTATACTGCCTGCTGCAGGGCTGCAGTGGAATGCTGTACTTGTCTCCACACTCTAAGAACTGCTCTACAGTTTTTCTGTTATGTAATTATCATGTAGTTCCTGTTTAGTAGTCCTCTGTCATGTACTTCTCATATAGATCCTGTCAAGTAGTTCTCTCTTGTGTAGTTCTCATGTAGTTCTTTCTCATGTAGTTTATAGAGTAGTTCTCCCTCATGTAATTCTCATGTAGTTCCTGTCGGGTAGTTCTCCCTCATGTTTGGTTCCCGTGGTTCCTGTCTGCAGGGTGGATTTCTTCATTCCAGGGATGCAGAAAGTGGGCGGGTTCTCCATGTGCTCCGCCCCCAGCCTGCTGCAGAGGGAGGGGCTTATCGAGCTGGCCGTCAAATACACCCCCCACCCCCCCGCACACTGGGTCCACACCAAGGTGAGAAGGAGAGACAAAAATATATATGTATGTGTGTGTGTTTCTGCGTGAGTGTGTGTGAGAGAAGTTCTACAGTTCCACTCTGCATTACTTAGGTAGGTGTACGTGCATGCATGTCTCTGAAATGCAGCCTTGTGTATGTACATATGAAGAGCCCAACTTGAGCTAATGCATTAGCTGCCTTTTATTAGAACTGTGTATTACCGTTTGTGTGTGTGTGTGTTTGTTTAAGCTCAGATGGTAGCCTTTCATTAGAATTGTGTGCTACTCCTTTTATACAGCGTGTGTGGGTTGTGTATGTATGTATGTATGTATGTATGTGTAAATTGTGTGTGTGTGTGTGTTTTAACTCTCCATCTTCCCTTCTAACCCCCAGTGTGCAGTGGACTCCCGTGTGGCTGTGAGAGTGGGCGGAGACTTCTACTATGACCCCGCCCCTAACGACGGTCCGGTGGACCTGCTGCTGGTTGCCGGGGGCGTCGGCATTAACCCCGTCTACTCCATCCTCCTCCACGCCGCAGACCTGCTCCGCACCCCTCACACACACACCAGCGGCCGCACACACACACCGGGACACACACACCTCCTCTACAGCGCCAAGAACACACAAGAGCTGCTCTTCAAGGTGTGTCAGAGGAGTGTTTTGAAGGAGTGTTTCTTTCATCCTGTGAAACCAATCTATGTATTTTTCAAGAGTGTAGACAGGGAGTTGTTTATGTTGTAAACCTAAGACGGAACAAGACTATGAATACTTGAAAATTGCATTTGACTGTGTCCCAAAATGTAGAAGGCCTATTCAGTAGGCTACTTGTAGAAAAAACAGTCTAGAAATTCGAGGCACACTGATTTAGTAGACAGGGAGTGTGTTTGATGATGTTGAAACCTAAGACTAATAGTTGTTGTACTGCAGCATCATAGTAAAATATCTAGAAAGTAGACAAAAGTAAGTAGATAAACTGGGAAAAGTAAATAAACAACAACTCTAAAGGTACAGGCAATTTGTACCTATATGATATTTAGTGTCTTTAATAGTGTAGTGTAGTGTAGTGTGTGGCGTGGAGAAGCTTCAGGGAGGTAGGAGAAGGGCTGTCTCCTGGGCACCCAGCTACCCCAATTTCTACCTGGACACTTACCTTACCTAGATACACACCTCCTCTACAGCGCCAAGAGCTGTTTTTCAAGGTGTGTCAGAGGAGTGTTTATAAAGGAGTGTTTCATTCATCCTGTAAACACCATCTACGTATTTTGAAGAGTTGTAGACAGGGAGTTGTTTGTGATGTTGTAAACCTAAGACTATAATAATAATAATAATAATAATAATAATAATAATAGTTGTTCTAGATAGTAAAATGTCTTAATACAACCGCAAACACAACATCTCAACTAGAGAGTGCATGTTGTCAATTAACTGCCTGTGCTTGATTAGTTACTTCTCAGCTTGTTTTCCAGAAGGCCCGCGAATTGGTTAACTTTCTGGTATCACAAGATCCAGATTATATTCTGGGGTTCAGGCAGAACCTTGTGATTGGTGTATACTGTACTTGTTTCCTTAAATGGTTGAAGCTAAATCCAGATCACCACCACCTATTTGTCCATTTGAGTTATGCAGACAAATTTGTAGTATGTAGTGTCTTTAAATGGTGTAGTTTGTGGCGTGGAGAAGCTTCAGGAGGTAGGACGACACCTACCTACACTCTACCACTTACCTATCCAGGCATCCACCTAGCTACTCTCATCAGCTATAATCAAATACTACTATATTAGTGGGGCTCAGTGAGACACCCCCAGCCTGCCGTCCTGGCTCCCCCTTGCCATAGCGTGTGTGTTGTGTGGAAGAGCGCCATCTCCTGTCCACCCTTACCATCACCTTTGCTAGCACCCTTACCTGGTCTCCCATCCAAGTCCTGGCCAAGCCCTTACCCGCTTAGCTTCAGTAATCCTGCTTAGGCAGAGTATCCCCTGGGCTGTCCATGGCCAATGACAGTATAGGTGGTAGGATAGTGTTGTCACCGTGTTTAAAGAGTGTGCGCGTGTCCTCTCCTCCTGCATCCAGAAGATAGAGGCGTGTGTGTGTATATATACAGTATATTTATGCAGTGTGTGTATAGATATATATATATATGTATGCAGTATGTGTGTGTACGTGTCTCCTCTCCTACTGTATCCAGAAGACAGAGGTGTGTGTGTGTATATATATATAGTATGTGCGTGTGTGTATGTGTGCCCTCTCCTCCTGTGTCCAGAAGACAAAGGTGTGTGTGTGTGTATATATATGTATACAGTGTGTGTGTGTTTAAAAAGTGTGTTTCCTTCTCTCTCGTCTGTAGAACACCATCACAGAAGTGTGTAAGGAGTTTCCTGAGAAGCTCTCCTGCAGCTTCAACCTCACGCGGCAGACAGAAGACATCCAACAGGAGATACAGCCATACTCCAGACGTACGTACACGCGTACACACACACACACTCAGTACATAACACACACACACCCCCTCTCACACACACACACACACACACAAAGTACATGATGCACGTTTTTTCCCACCATGTGTTTGATATGGCATAACTGATTATTGCCATGGCAGAGGATAGTGCCATGTTAACACAGATGAGTTGCTGATACTTACCCTACGTGTGTGTGTGTGTGTGCGTATGTATATGTGTGTGTGTGTGTGTAGTGGGGCGTATATCGGAGGAGCAGCTGAGGCAGTGTGTGACGGAGCGGACGTTGTGTTTCATGTGTGGTCCTCCCCCCATGATCGAGAGTGCGTCCGCCATGCTGCGCTCCGCAGGCCTCTCCGACGACCGCATTCGCTACGAGAAATGGTGGTAGGCCAGACAGAGTACCCCTCGCCCACACCCAGCACCTCTGGCCCACTTCTGGCATCCGAACCTTGGACCAGACCATGGACCGGACCTCACCTCACTGCCAGGCTGGGTCAGTCAGAACCCCAGATCGACCCAGAACCAGAGTTCGGCTGGGTACCGTACCTCGCCTCCCCGCCAGTACACACTACAAGGCCACGCCCCAAGAACATGCTGTTGCCATAGAGACCCTTCAGGGGGAGGGAGGGACATGTCCTGAGATTCTCTGAAGGAAAAAATTCCCAGTATTGGGAATGACGCACAACTTCACATGTGAACTTTGAATGAATAGTTATTATTATTATTATTGCTGAGCCTGAACACAGTTGGACTGAGGGTGTGGGTTAGGCAGAACGGAAGTGGAACTGACAAAACGGTAGACCTGGAGGAGAGAGGACACCTCCCACACCAATCCAGCCTTTAATATCATCTTTCTTTTTTTAATATCACTTTTTATTTATGTTACACTCAAGAGTGTATGTTCAGGCCTCTGCAGGACATTTCAGCTGAGTGACACACACACACACACACACACACACACACACACACACACACACACACACACACACACACACACTTTGCCAAGACAAAATCCTCTGTATAGCAGAACTCAGAGTACAGTATTTATGAAAGGCTGCCTTGAATATGTTGTTGTTATGCTGTGATATTAAACATGAACCTCAAAGTTGACTTTTTAAATATATATAAATATATTAAAAATGATTGTGGCACTTCTTTTGTCTGGTACCATCATAAACACACATCTGTGAAGTACACATATACACCTGAGTACACCTGAGCTGAATGTCTTAGTAGGATGACATCAGCATCAGCAGTAGACACGTTTAGCCAGATGCACATAAAAACATCTGGACTCCAGTTCCCAGAATGCTGTTAACTAAACCAGTTGAAAGTGTCCACAATGATTGTCTCAATAATGATGATGATAATGGTGTTTTTTCTGACACATCTGAAAACAACCATGCTGAAAGGTTGACAATATACGTCAGTGAGTATGGGCATTTACATTTTCTGAACAAACCCAAATACTTCCTCAGTGGACTGAAAGCTTGTAGTAGCTTGGGTAAAGCACGTGAATATTTAAAGCCTAGCGCTACAACAGTCAAACGGCTACACTGATTGTCAACTATTACATTAATTAAATGCCCCGCTTTCAGTGTTTCAGATTAGAATGTCCTTTGTGGATTGGACAAAACAAACTTTGAGGATGTCACCTCAAAGTCACTTTTTTAACCATTTTCTGAAAGCTTATTAATCTATTATTTGAGATCTATAAGAAATAGATTAATCACTGATAAAAATATTTGTTAATTTCAGTCCAAGAGTAGCTTTGTTAGAATAGTCTTTAATACTTGTTCTCTACGTGGCTTCCGGTCACATTGCTGCTACAGTTCTGTCAGGTCCAGTAGGATGTTGGGTCATAAGATGGAGGGGGAACCAACCATGTCAGCACACCCCAGAGAACAGAGCCTGAGTAGTGCCCCGCCTCACTTCCTCTTCCTGTTTAAGACCCGCCTCCTCTCCACTCTGGGCATTCCTATTGGTGCAGTTATCAAAGCCACTAAACACTTCCTTAAGTCCCTCTGTAGCTCCGCCCTCTGCTCCTTTCTCCGGAGGTTCTGATTGGCCAGCGTGGTTCTGGTTCTTGTTCTCCTCTCCTTTCATCACTTCTTCTTTTCTGTCATCTGTCTCTCTCCTCCTCTCTACCATGCTGTCACCTCTTTCTCTCTTTGCCTCTTCCTTGTCCGGTCCTTCATCTCTCTCTTTCTTCTCCATCCCTTCTCCTCTCTCTGCTTCTGTCTCCTCCTCTCCCTTGGGGGTTTTCAACCATGTTGTCTTAGAAGCTTCTCTTCTGCAAGTGTGTGAGTTTCTCTTTGTCCTGTTCAACCCTCTGAAGAGCAGCCTCTGCAAACACACAAAACAGACAAAAACCACAAACAGCACCCATTTGTCATTGTGATTACATGGAACACCACAACGCACCACACAGTGTACACAACGAAACATACACACACAAACACACACATTTTACAGTCAGCATGAACCTTTCTTCTGTGCAAAAATGTGTGTTCATGTGTGTGTGTTGTCCTGTTCAACTCTCTAAAGAGCAGCCTCTGTAACACACATACACACAAACACGAACACACAAACACACAAACACACACACACACATTTTACAGTCAGCATGAACCTCTCTTCCACTCATCATCAGTGTTTAGTGAAGCTAATATTAGCCCCTCAGAGAACAAACAGAGACACAAGAGAGTAAATTTAGCTAGGGACAGATTCCCATGAGACAAAACTACTAACACATCAACACACACACACACACCTGCATAAAAACATTTGCAAATGGAAACATATTACTTGCACACTTCCAAACCAAAGACCCATTTCTGTCTAGAAATGTACTTCATTTGTACTAAGGGTCTGGCTGTGCTGTACTGAGAAACATTTTGCTTCCTGGAGGTGTGGACTCTGCCGAATTTTTAAAAGATTGTATCTGTCTTTACTCAAACATTAACGTGAAAGAAGTTACGAAGCTTTCCAGAAACTAACAACTAACGCTCACGAACACTCGCTCTGTGCTCTGTGATTTGGCTAGGAAGGATTGTGCCTACAACCAGCCATTCCAATGAGACCAGCGCCAGACTCTCTGTACAAAATGAAGTGAAGTATGAGGGGCTGGTTCACCAGGCTAGAGGACACCCTGATTTGTGTGGTAAACATCAGCCCTATCTAGGATGCATTCTGATTACTGGGGTGAAGACCAGTCATATGTAGCAAAAAAACACTACCATTCATGTTGAACATGAGATACTTCATTTAAAGAGGGCTGTTCCCACAGTAAACTTCAGATGTCTGCAGCTGACAGGACAGGACACTCAAAGCTGATTGGTCGGATCCTGTGTGGAAGGTGTCACTCACCCTTTGGCCCCGCCTCCTGTGCAGCTGCATGGGTCGCTGCAGGAAGAGCACCTGCTTGGTGGCCAGGCTGCCATCGCTAGGAGACAAGAGGACATCATGACAGTTGGCATACACACTCAGCTAGCAGTGATCTAACATCCAACATCTGCACGTGCATGCGTGTGTGTGCGCACATTTGTGTGCGTGCATGTGTGTGGTGTGTGTGTACTTGTTTGTGAGGAAAAGGGGTGTAGTGTGTGTGGTGTGTGTGTGTGTGTGTACCTTACTGTGCGGACAAGGGGTGTGTGTGTTTGTGTGTGTGTGTGTATGTGTGTGTACCTGTTTGTGCGGATAAGGGGTGTAGTGTGTGTGTGTGTGTGTGTGTGTGTGTGTGAGAGTGTGTGCGTGTGTGTGTGTGTGTAGATGTGAACCTGTTTGTGCGGATAAGGGGTGTAGTGTGTGTGTGTGTGTGTGTGTGTGTGTGTGTGTGTGTGTGTGTGTGTGTGTGTGTACCTGTTTGTGCGGATAAGAGGTGTGGGCAGCACACACATAAGCCTCCAGCCAAACGGAGCCAATGAGAGAAGGAGCGGAGTGTAGTCCGCCTTCACTGCTACTCCCTACACACACACACACACACACACACACACACACACACACACACACACACACACACGGTGTAAAGACCCAGTGAAGTTAGCTGGTGATCCGAGTACGGACATCTCACATCAATAGATGTCTCCTGCTACTCCCTACTGAAGCACACACGCGCGCACACACACACACACACACACACACACACACACACACACACAATGTAAAGACCCAGTGAAGTTAGCTGGTGATCTGAACACTGGTATTGTGTACCACTCACATCAATAGATGCCCACTGCTACTCCCTACTCAAACACACACACGCACACACACAGTGTAAAGACATCTTTCATCAATAGATGTCCCTAGTCCCTACTCAAACACTCAAACACACACACACACTCACACAAACACAGTGTAAAGACATCTTACATCAATAGATGTCCACTGCTCCACCACTATGGCGTCATAAGGTGTGGGCACCTGGCTGGGGTCTGGGGGGGCCTGGAAGATGAACACCCCCTCAACAGCAGAGGGCGCTAGAGAGGGGAGAACACCGAGGTTACATTTGAGGAGTCCACGGACAAAACCGGGCATAGTATATGTAGTATATGTGTGTGTGTGTGTGTGTGTGTGTGTGCTTGTTTGTGTGGATAAGGGGTGTAGTGTGCGTGTGTGTCATAAAATCACATTTTTCAAGCTGCTACCCCGATCTGTAGTTCCATTCAAACCCCAGTAATCCTGTGAATAAACGAGCATAGTCTGTATATCGCTATATATCGATGAAGGGCACTGGATGTTCAAAAATGGACCTTGACGTAGTTTGGGGACGCCCTCCTGCATGAGAGTGGAGCACCCACCAATCAGCTTTGGGAAAATGGGGCAGGATATGATGTCATTCCTGGAAAATGGCGATAAGGAAGTGCCTTGCTAATCAGCTGAAGCTAACCAGCCAAATCCTGACACCCTGGAAACAACACACACAAACACACACACACACACGAACACATATACAAACACACACACACACACACACACACACACACACACACATACACACACAGAGCCAAACCCTGAGGACCTGGTTGCAGGTCTTCGTATAGTGAGTATACAATGTCTCTTGTTTACCTGTGTCCTCTGATTGGCAGAGGAATCCGTCAATCAGACTGGCCCCGCCCAGGAAGTGCTGGTTCATGTGATCCAGCCAATGGGCGTCCACTCCTGTCACAAGCCCCGCCTCCCATTTCAGCTTCAGTGGAACCGTGACCGAGTAGAATCTCCGCGAGCCAATCAGATTCTTTGTGTGCTTGTACAATGCAAAAAGTTGCACGCCTTCATACAAACACAATGAAAGTGAACAGCGTATCTCAATCATACACACACATACGCATACACACACTGCATGACACCATATACAGTAACACACACACACACACTTTTATTGTAATGACATGTACAAAACACACACTTACGGTTCTGAGTGTGTGCAGTCTGGTTGTGGTCCTCTGGCCTCTTAAGGAGCTCATTGTTATTGTGGTGTGTGTGTGTGGTGTGTGTGTTCTGTGACTTCCTCTTCTCCTGTGCAGGCGGGCTCTTGTCTGGTGAACTGGTCTCTGATTGGCTGGCCTGGCGCTGCTTGAGCTCTGATTGGCCGTGTGTGGGCGAGGGGGAGGAGTGAAGAGAGCACAGGTCCTCTGCGTTGCCGTGGCGAGGGAAGCAGGGCCCGCCCCCTGGCTGCAGCAGGAGCCCCATGAGCTCCAGCCCCCTTTCTGCCTGGTCCTGTGCCTGCAGCGCCCCCCACAGGAGAGACAGGGAACAACACCAAACACATAATTAGTGCAGCCACTATAAAGGAGTAAACAGCCCCCTGTCAGCCTGATCTTGTGCCTACAGCGCCCCCCACAGGAACACCAGGGAACAACACCAGCAAACATACTACTTAAGGCACACACCCTTTAAAAGGTACAAAAGAACAAAACCAGACTCAACAATGACACTTTACAGACATCTTGGAGGACTAAACAGCCCTCTGTCTGCCTGGTCCTGTGCCTACAGCGCCCCCACAGGAGAGCCAGGGAACAACAACAGCAGACACACAATTAGTGCAGCCACTATTTAAGGCACACACCCTTTACAAAAGAACAAAACACTAAACTAACAGACTAAACAGACGATTTTACAGACATCTTGGGGGACTAAACAGCCCCCCGTCAGCCTGGTCCTGTGCCAACAGCTTGTCAAAACAATATTAGAATTTATGATAACTACACTGTAACATAAACATTGATTAAAGGGGTGGGACGGGTATTTTAAAGATCAAAATGTTCAGAGCGATCAAAATGTTTTCTATGTGGTCTCGCTATATTGTGGATTTCCACCTATCACAGGGGGGTTCTGGAAGGTACAGTAACTACCACGATAGTTGGGAGATCACTGTACACACACACACAAATCCTTTAAAAGGTACAAAAGAACAACATGAGAGTCAACGAACACTTTAAAGACATCATGGAGGACTAAACAGACACTTTGAAGATATCTTGGGGGACTGAATAAAGGCCATAGGCTAAAAATGCACTAGTTAAGATGTTACAGGAGAGGAGGTTCCTTGATTCTCTATTAACAAAATGTAAAATAACATGAAAATGAACGTAAATGACCTTTTTCATGTAGTTGTGGATGGCCTCTGGGTTGGGGAGCTGGTCACCATAGAAACACACGTCTGTCTCCAAGCAGCACTGCTGCCTCTTCACAGAGCTGGGCCAGAGGGGAAAGGTCAAAGGGCAAAGGTCACAATTGATGTTTACTTTGTGCCATTACACTACAAACATTTACACTGTGCCATTACACCTGTGTGTGTGTGTGTGTGTGTGTGCGCCTGATGTATGGTGTGTGTGCCTAGTGTGTGTGTGTGAATGTGCCTGGTGTGTGTGTTTGCCTAGTGTGTGTGTGTGTTGTGTGTGCCTAGTGTGTGTGTGTGTGTGTGTGTGTGTGTGGTGTGTGTGTGTGTGTGTGTGTACCTGCTTAACTCTTTGATAAGCACAGCGCGGTGTAGGCTGCGGTACATGCTAACAGTCTCTGGGCTGCAGGAATGGACCAATGGCTGATCAGGATTGCAGAAATGGACGAATGGGTGAACGGCTGCCAGCTCATAGCCCCGCCCACACCACTCCCTGATTCGCACAGGTATCTCTCTCACAGATGACAGACAGGGCAGAGAGGACACGCCCACATCTGAGAGAGAGAGTTGGAGAGCAGGAGAGAGAGGAGGAGAGAGGTAGAGATGGAGGGAAAGAGAGGGGGCAGGAGAGAGGAGAGGAGAGAGAGATGGAGAGAGGAAAGAAAGGGAAGGTGGCAAAGGGAAAGAAACAGAGAGAGAGAAAGTGGGAGTAGGGAGGAGAGAGAGAGATGGAGGGAGAGAGATGGAGGGAGAGGGAAAGAGAGACAGAGGAAGAGAGATGGAGGGAGAGGGAAAGAGACAGAGGGAGAGAGATGGAGGGAGAGGGAAAGAGAGACAGAGGGAGAGAGATGGAGGGAGAGGGAAAGAGAGACAGAGGGAGAGAAAGTGGGAGTACGGATGGAGGAAGATAGATGGAGGGAGGGAGGGACATGAAAGGAGAGAGTGAGAAATGGTCAGGGTGGGAGAGGGGTAGCTCTCCTCAAGGCAAGGCTCGGCCAGTTTATTTGTGTAGCACATTTCATAAACAAAGGCAGTTCAATGTGCTTAACAACAATAAAAGCAAAGAATAATATGTAAAAGCATAAAAGATAAACTGAGTGTAATTGTCATGAAGGAAATATCATAAGTGTAAGTGTGGTGAAGACAAACACAGCAGAAAGGATACCCCAGAGAGGGGGGAGAGGATGGAGAGAATAACAAAAAAAGACAAAATGTGAGAAAGAAAGAGAGCGAGAGAGAGATGAATAGGAGGAAATACGCGACAAAAGGTGTGAGGAACATCAATATGTCTCAGAGGTGTGTGTGTGTGTGTGTGTCACCACCCTCCCCTAGGTGAGCAGAGTACATGTGTATGTGTGTGTGTGTGTGTGTCACCACCCTACCCTAGGTGAGCATAGTGCAGGTGTGTGTGTGTGTGTGTGTGTCTGAGTTCATGTATGCGGTTGTGCATGTGTGTGTGTGCATATGTGTGAGTGTATGAATCTGTGATAGAACAAACAGTCTGATATGGAGGTGTGAATTGTGTTATTAAAGCACAGAGGCTCCCATAACCAGGAGCGGCTGTACTAATAGCGGCCCTTTCATAATGATCAACTCAAGGAGTAGCTCAGTTTCTGTGTGTGTGTGTGTGCGTGCGTGTGTGTGTGTGTGTGTGTGTGTGTGTGTGTGTGTGTGTAAGAGAGAGAGAGTGAGAGAGTGAGAGTTCCTCTTTTCATAATGATGAACTCAATGAATATCTGTTTCTGGGTAGGGTGTGTGTGTGTGTGTGTGTGTGTGTGTGTGTGTGTGTGTGTGCAAGAGAGAGAGAGTGAGAGTTCCTCTTTTCATAATGATGAACTCAAGGAATATCTGTTTCTGGGTAGGGGGTGTGTGTGTGTGTGAGAGAGAGAGAGAGAGAGAGAGAGAGAGAGAGAGAGAGAGAGAGAGAGGGAGAGAAAGAGAGTTCTTTTCTTTCATTCTCTGGGGTGGGAGAGAGACCCAGGCTGTGTGTGTGTGTGGTGTGTGTGTGGTGTGTGTGTGTGTGTGTGTGTGTGTGTGTGTGTGTGTGTGTTCGTGTGTGTGAGAGAGACCCAGGCCCTACCTTCCTTTCCCAGCAGGAAGTCCAGGAAGTGGTATGTGTAGGCCACGCCCCCTTGCTGGTGTATCTGCGCCTTCCTCACAGTGGACTGGACCCGTCCCGGACTGATGACATCACCAGAGCCGCCCACCTTGGGCAGACTGCAGCCCATCTCTACAGAGAGGGAGAGAGAGAGAGAGACAGAGAGAGAGAGAGAGAGAGAGAGAGAGAGAGAGAGAGAGAGTGAGAGAGAGAGGGAGAGAGAGAGGGAGAGCGAGAGACAGAGAGAGAGAAAGAAAGAGAGAGAGAAAGAAAGAGAGAGAGAGAGAGAGAGAGAGAGAGAGAGAGAGAGAGAGAGGGAGAGAGAGTTATGTTTACTCAGTCACTCTGTAGTGCACTATGTAGGGGACAAAATGTAATGCAATCCAATACCATACACACACACACAGACACACACACACGCACGCACACACACACACACAGACACACAAACACACACACACACACAGACACACAAACACACACACACAAACACACACACGCACGCACAAATACACACACACGCACGAACTCACACACACACACCATCACCCCCAATTACAGCCAGTCAAGTATGATGCAGAAAGGCTTCCATAAGTCCACACTCCAGCATCAAAAAGCAAACTCATTATGGACACACAAACAAACACACGGGCATACACACACACGCACACACACACACATGCGCACACACACACACAGTGACCAAGTGGGTGGGCTGGATCTCATTTGAGATAGGTACACAAGTTGCTAAGTGGCACAGTCACAATCACAGTAGAGTCTGAATGATGCACACCTGTACCTCATATAGCCTCATGCAGATAGGGGCAGCTCAGTTTCATATATGAGAGAGAGAGAGAGACAGACAGATAAAGTTCGAGCAGGAGAGAGGGAGAGAGAGAGAACAGAAGGGAGAGATACAGACAGATCGAGAGGGAGGGAGAGAGACAGTAAGAAATCGAGATGGACAGAGAGAGAGAGAGCGAGCGCAAGAGGGAGAGACAGACAGAGATCGAGAGGGAGGGAGAGAGAGAGCGAGCAGGAGAAAGAGAGAGAGACACAGACAGACAGAGATAGAGAGTTCACACGACAGAAACCAGTGAAAAGTGGCACAACTACACACACACACACAGGGATGTCGTATAAAAGCCAAAACACATTAGTGAGCATAGAGTCTCATTCTGTCCATGCCTGCTGTGTATTCCAGACATCTATGTCATCTCCTCTTCCACAGACTGATGTAAATGATGACCTGAGTGTACAAGTGTGAAGCATATTCACGCGATAAAAAATACAGACACTTTAACAGATGTGTGTCTAGAATCTACAGATTCTAGATTATAATTTCCTCAGGACACAGAACTTTAAGTGGTTTTTGGGTCTAGATTTTGATAACACTGATTGATTTGCTCTTTAATACTAACCCATTCATATTTGAATATTAATGTAGTTATTCAAATAAAATCAAATAAATATTCAAACCTCAAAAACTTTACAATCTGAGAGGAGACAGACAGGCTAAACTGCGTGTAAAGTGTGAGAGAGAGAGGAGAGAACTTGACTTACCTGTGTAGGGTTAGATAACGCACGCGTACAGAAGCGGACACAAACACACGGACACACAGACACGTAAAAGTGTAAAAAGACACACGGACGGACAGACGGACAGGGACACATGGAGACGGACACAAACATGTAGAAGTGTGTAAAAAGTGTGTGTGAGCGAGAGAAGAAAACTTTACCTACCTGTGTAGGGTTTGATAATGCCAGCTGCCTCCGATGTGCACACACACACACACAAACACACGCACACACACCCGTAAAAGTGTGTGAAAAGTAGATGAAGTGAAGCTGCTGACTGCAGTTTGGCTGCTCTTCTCTTCTCTGTCTAGCCGTCTCAGTCCCTCAGTCTCCACATCCACATCCCACTCTGCCTGCCTGCCTCCCTCATACACACACACACACACCGATTACTCACTCCCTTTCGCTCTCTCTCGCTCACACACACACACACACACACAAAGATTACTCACCCTGCCTTCCTTTCGCTCTCTCTCTCTCAGATACACACACACACACACACACACACACACACACACACACACACACACACAGCTGTTCCTCAAGAACATCTCATTTGCACATCTGTGTTCCCTTACTGAGTGTGATATCTTGCTCGGTCTCTCCTCTTTCACCCCCTCTTCTCTTTCTCTCTTCTCTCCTTCTCGCTCCCTCACTCTCTCATCTCTTTCACCCTCTCTTCTCTTTCTTTCTCTCTCTTCTCTCCTTCTCACTCTTATTCTCTTTCCTCTCCTTCACTCTCTCACCTCTCTCTTCCTTACTGAGTGTGATATCTCTCTCTCTCCCTCTCCTCCTCGCTCTCACTCTCTTTCCTCTCATTCACTCTCTCATCTCTCTCTCCCTTACTGAGTGTGATCTCTCTCTCTCTCTTCTCTCCTTCTCACTCTCTCTCCTCTCCCTTACTGAGTGTGATCTCTCTCTCTCTCTCCCTCCCTCTTCTCCTTACTGCCTCTCGTACTCCCTCTCATCTCTCTTATCCTCCCTTGCTCACTCTTTTTCCTCAGTCTCTGCCTTGCTCTCTCTTCTTCACCC
The DNA here is from genome assembly GCA_030347295.1 of Setipinna tenuifilis. Taxonomy (NCBI): domain Eukaryota; kingdom Metazoa; phylum Chordata; class Actinopteri; order Clupeiformes; family Engraulidae; genus Setipinna; species Setipinna tenuifilis. Next base: position 3,531,336 of record CM059283.1, on the reverse strand, counting down.
TCTCCTTTTTTTTGCCTTTTCTCTTCTCTCCCTCACTTCTCCTTTTCTCTCAATCATACTCTCCCTCTCTGTGTGTTGGTGATCAGATGTGTAAGTGTGTTTGTGTTTTTGTGTGTGAGTATATGTGTGCATGTGTGTATGTGTGCATGTATGAGTGTGCATGTGTGAGTGTGCATGTGTGTATGTGTGAGTGTGTGTGTGTGAGTACATGTGTATTTGAGTGTGTGCATGTGTGAGTGCATGTGTGTGTGTATGGTGATTGTTTTATCTTCTCCTCCTCTCTGTTCTTCTCACCCTCTCTTACATCTCACAAGCAGCTGAAGCAGAGAAGGAATGATGCCGTTATCTGTCTCTCACACACACACAGTAGCAGACACACTCACTCATTCCATCACACACACACACACACTCACACTAACCCACTCACACTAACCCATTCCATCACACACACACACACACACACACAGACTCCTCTCCCTTTCTCACAAACACACAAACTGGCTCACTCACTCTGACGTACACACACTCACTCTCCCTCTCTTTCTCCCTCCCTCTCACTCACTTGCTCTCTCACACACACACATCTTGGGAGGGGGCTAGTAGACAGGGAGGCAGGGGACAGAATGATTCGGGGTGGGGGGGGGTGGTAACGTAATAATGGGGGCTGATGCTACATCAGTTGGAGATGAGGGGTGGAGTTTGGATCAAACTATAATAACTTACGCCTGAAAACGCTACTGTATGCCAGCCGTACACTACAACACTATACAGTGGAGGCGTGTGTGTGTGTGTCTATGTGTTTGTGTGTGTGTGTGTGTGTGTGTGTGTGTGTGTGTGTGTGTGTGTGTGTGTTCTGTATAACTAAAACCTTTTATGTGTGTAAAATACCACAACATTATATGATGAAGGTGTGTGTGTGTGTGTGTGTGTGTTCTGCTAAAGTGTGTATGTGTGATGTGACTGCTGGGTGATGAAAGATGTGTGATTTGAACGTGTGCGTGTGTGAGTGTATTTGTGTGTGTGTGTGTGTATGAATGTAGGTGTGTGTGTGTGTATGAATGTAGGTGTGTGTGTGTGTGTGTGTGTGTGAGAGAGAGAGGTGTCATTGTAATGTATTCCTATTTAGCATGCATCAGGCAAGACTGCTCCATAATTCACAGCAATCTGTCTGCAGGGGTAGACTGCCATAGGGCGCTCGCTCACACACACACACACACACACACACACACACACACACACACACACACACACACACACACACACACACACACACACACACACACACACAGCAATCTGTCTGGAAAGGTAGACTGCCCAGCGGACAGACGGGACAGGACAGGAATGCCATAGGCCACACACACACACACACACACACACACACACACACACTCATCCATCTACACACACACACACACATCCATGGCTCCGCTCATCTAGAAACCCACACACCCACACTGCCCATGCAGACACACACACACTCATTTACACACACACACACACACGGTCATCCATCCACACACACGGCCCCACTCATCTAGACACCCACTCTGCCCAGACAGACAGACAGACAGACACACACACAAACACACACCGACAAAGGCTAGACACCTACACACTCACTCTGCCCATGTAGACATACACACACCCATTTACACACACACACACACACACACACACACACACACACACACACACACACACACACACACGAAGGCTAGACCGTCTTATGCTCAGCTCAAGGCTCAGTGATACACAGGTACAGATTGTACTCAGCAGCTATGACAAGCAACGTGTGTGTGTGTGGTACAGACAGAGTGGTAGAAACAGAAACAGACTGCTCTTCTGTGTGTGTGTGTGTGTGTGTATACAATACAATAGACAAGTGGAAATATATAGACTCATACTGTATAATAGAGACAACAATATACATATACACATCTAATATAGGCAATAATATACATACAGACACCTAATATAGGAAATAATATACATATATGCACTAATATAGGCAATAATATACATATGGGCACCTAACATAGGCAATAATTCACATATAGGCACATAATATAGGCAATAATTCACATATAGGCACATAATATAGGCAATAATATACATATACACACCTAATATAGGCAATAATATACATATAGGCACCTAATATAGGCAATAATATACATATAGGCACATATGTACAGATATGCATGAAGATGGACTTACCATTGCAGGAGATCACTATCGCCCTCTAGTGGTCTCCCAGCTCATGACTCCGTCAGGGAGGGGAACTCAGATGGTGCTCCTGCTGTAGCCTAGGCCAGACCAGGTGCTCTTCAGACAGACACTGACCGTAGCCCAGGCCAGACCAGCTCCTCTTCAGGTAGACTAGGGAATTAAAGCAACACTACAAACTCTAACACTATACAGTGGAGGCGTGTGTGTGTGTGTGTGTGTGTGTGTGTATGTGTCTATGTGTTTGTGACACTGACCGTAGCCTAGGCCAGACCAGGTGCTCTTCAGGTAGACTAGGGGCTTAAAGCAACACTACACACTATATACACACACTACAACACTATACAGTGGAGGCATGTGTGTGTGTGTGTGTGTGTGTGTGTATGTGTTTGTGACACTGACTGTAGCCCAGGCCAGACCAGTTTCTCTTCAGGTAGAGACTAGGGGATTAAAGCAACACTACACACTATACACACACTACAACACTATACAGTGGAGGCGTGGGTGTGTGTGTGTGTGTGTTTGTTTGTCTATGTGTTTGTGACACTGACTGTAGCCCAGGCCAGACCAGGTGCTCTTTACATAGACTAGGGCCCTAAGGCAATGCATTCTGTACTTTTCACTGGATAGTGACATTTTTGGACAATCTTGTCCAAACGTTACCATATTTCAAGTCAATGAGATATTTTTGTCTGGACAGACAGTAAGTGGTCTGTGGATGTCCTACCACTCCACAAATCACATCAACTCACAAACCAACACACACAGATATAAAAGAACCTCTATTTGTCTCTTGCTGCATTTTCATAACATGGCAAAAAGATGTTCTTTTGATGTAGCTTCCAATGACAATGCAGTCAGCTAGTTGTCATTTTGAGTTAAATTTGGGCCACTAATGTTAATATATAAATTGGCACAATCGTCGTCTCAGTCCCCTGCCAAAGGGCTCGCCAGATAACTAGGAGTGCAAAAATGATCATGATCCAAATCTCTGGGCTCGTTTTAAATGGCTGGCTGGCTGAGTGCCTGGCTTACTGCAGTGCATTCGGGACATCAAATAGACGGTGACCTTCAGATAAGATTGTCCAAAAACATCACTATTTTCCCAGAATGCATTGCTTCAGGCCAGCCAGTCGTTTAAAATAAGCCCCTATCATTTAAAGTCGGCCAAGGAGAGATGGCTACTGATGCTGGTGCAGTAACCATGACGACCACATGTGGAAATGTTGATGCAGTAACCATGACAACCATATGGGGAGATGCTGATGCAGTAACCATGACAACCATATGGGGAGATGCTGGCAGCCGGATGTGGGCCGCATCTTAGCCGGATGTGGCTCAGCATCAGCAGCTACCTGTGAGCCGACAGCAATAATCAGTACCTTTCAAACCCCTTTAGAAACAACATCATCATCATCATGTCAGCCTGTAGCACCAGTGAAAGCATGTCAGACAGAATCTTACTACAGTAAGTCAGGCAGGAAGACAAACTCAACAGCTTGCTGAGGCAGATGAGAATACCCCTCCTGATTAAGAAAGCAATGGAGGGAAGGCAACTATGTGTTAAAGTGGCAAAACATTTAAAGTAATTTAAATAATAAAGCAAAAAAAAAGAGGACAGAGACAAGCGACAAACAAGTGTGGGAAGGAAAGACCATGGTAGAGAGAAAGAGAGGAGTGCGATGGTGACGCACCACATGCCTCATCGGTGCTGGTAGTTAATCTGTGATCCTACCGGATGTAGAGTTGTTGATAGTTGGGTGTTGAAACAGTCAATCTAATTAACGGGACACCCAACACCCAGTCTGTGCTTGCTCAAGCACGATGTGTCGACTGTCGACTGCCCACTTCCTTCGCCTGCTCCAAGATGCTCAGCTGGTTTAGGGATGCTGGATCACAGAGCAACTAAAGCAACACAGTGGGCATCTACCCGCACTGAAGGTCGAAGAATCAGTTTTAAATGTCAGTAACACTTCTTTGCACAATTTTGAGCGTGAGTTCTTGTTTTTCCTTAGTCAATCTAATATACCAGTACTGTGTAGAAGGTGAAGAATAGAATAGAATTCTATCATGTATTAGTCAGTGGTTTGTATTTTACTGTGTGTGCATGTACAAACACATAGACTAGACTGCACCTATGATTTGATCTATGATCTGATTTATTATGAGATTTATTACGAGGTGTATTACCTTCTTATTATTATTATCATAATAATATCACTGCCTTCATCAGTAACCCCTGCTGTTTACAGTATTTGCAGTGGGAGTAATAACTGGTTGGCAACACTAGATTACGGAGACTAAACTAAGCTACGGTCAGTGTTGCCAGATTCGGACAATGGCTGGGTTTGCTCATTTATCCAACTGTTGGGCCTGTGGGGAGGGACTCAATTTCACCTGTGGGTGGCGTATTCCTTTAACATACGCAGGTAAGTGACTCACCTGCCTTCAGCAGTAAGCCCCTGCTGTTTACAGTGTTAGCAGTGGGAGGTGTATTACTTTATACTTATTATTATTATTAACATTATTAATTATTATTATTATTATTATTATTAACATACTCAGCTAAAAGGACTCAAGCTGCCCTTAGCAGTAGGCCCCTGCTGTTGCAGTGGGAGTAATCACTGGGAGACACGCCAAAGAAGAAGGAGATCCCGATTGCGTAATCAATTATTTATTTATTTATTTATTAATTAATTAATTTCTACTCTACTACAAAAAACACCAAACAGGTAACGTGAACTAACTAGCTCCACCCTGGACGAAACACCTGGCCACCTGGTCTCACACCTGACCAATTGGCCATACACACACACACACACACACATTACACACACACACAGGTGTGGAAACTTCAGACTCCACACAGGAAACAGGTGTGCAAAAGTAAGGAGGGGCACCTGGCTGTTCTGATCCAACACAAACCTTTCAATGCCACAGCGATACGCAGAACCTTCAGCTCCCAAACACAACACAGGAAATGACATCGAAAACAGGAAATGAAATAAATGACAGGGTGGGCTAAAACAAGCTTGTTTTTTTAAAAGCACTAAAGAGGCCGAGAGCAGAGTTGGCTTACTGTACCTGCTCAGACACACACACACTATTTACCGTTACAAAGACATTTGTCGCTTTTAATTAAGTTAATAATTATTATTATTTCTTCGGGTCTATTATTATAAATCACTCAAGCAGGAAACATTAAAAATCTCAAACGTGAAAAAAAAAAAAAAAACAAATCACCTTTTAGTGCAAGTAATATTAATTAATCACACAAACAAACAAACAAACACAGGAACAAGTGCTGAACAAGCAGTGCTGATAGAACGTGTGGTTTGGATTAGTCCTTCATCGCAGTCAATCAAATTAACACCCCCCCGCCAAAGCCTCAAGTGGTACAGGCCGTTTGAGGCCCCGCCCCACAGAGCTCAGAAATGAAAGCAGTGATTGGTTCAGCTCATCAAAGCCCCAAAATGGCGGCCAAACGCCACCAAACAAACTGCTGCAGCATCCACCGACCGACAGAGCTGCTTTTGAACCTCAGAGAACTGACAATGTGTGTGTGAGTGTATGTATGCATGTGTGTGTGTGTGTGTGTGTGTGTGTTACAGAAAAGACAAAATGGCGGCCAAACGCCACCAAACAAACTGCTGCAGCGTCCACCAACCGACAGAGCTGCTTTTGAACCTCGGAAAACTGACAGAGCCCCAGACTGACAGGAGGTGTGTGTGTGTGTGTGTGTGTGTTACAGCAAAGCCAATGTGAACAGATTTCCCCCTCCCCTAGGTGGTTCACCGCTCCTGTTGAAGGACCATATTTGATACAGACACATGACTAAATTAATGTATAATAAAAATTCCCAAAAAGAACATTAAATGGGTGCCCAAAACGCAGTGAGAAGTAGTCGTCATTGGTGGTACTCGTTAAGTGGATGGTTAATTGGTTAATTAATGCCAGTCAGTCTGAAAAAAAAAACCAAACAAACAAACAAACAAAAAACCCACAACAAACAAAAAGCAGAACTATTCACAGAAACACGCTGAAGTTTCCACACTTGCCAAACCTCCTGCAACAGCAACAGAGGCGGCCTCAGTGCCCCACACACAGACTCCGATAAAACCCTGAAGGTTAATTATGTACATAAAATATAAATATGCAGAAGGATGCATCCCCATTCCCTCACACACACACACACACACACACACACACACACACTCATTCACTCACTTACACAAACACACACACTAATGCAGGACTGACAATGCAAGACGCAGTGCCGGCCCATCTTGGGAAAAGGGGGTTATAGAATGATCATGTTGGGGTAAGAAGGTTGTAGAATGCCCAAACTCGGGGCAAGAAGGCTGTAGACTGCCCGTACTGGGGCAGGAAGGCTGTAGAAGCGGGAGTCCAAGGAGGTATTAGTGGGTGCAGACCTGTCCTCTTCTCTTTTTCCTCACGCACAATGCCACGACATGAACCCCTGAGAGAGAGAGAGAGACAGAGAGAGAGAGAGGGAGAGAGAGAGAGAGAGGGAGGGAGAGGGAGAGAGAGAGGGAGACGGAGAGAGAGAGAGGGGGAGAGAGAGAGAGGGGGAGAGGGAGAGAGAGAGGGGGAGAGAGAGAGAGAGAGAGGGAGAGAGGTGGACACAGAGAGAGAGAAAGAGTGAGAGGGAGAGAGACAGAGAGAGAGAGAGAGAGAGATAGAGAGAGGGAGAGAGAGAGAGAGAGAGGGAGAGAGGGAGAGAGGTGGACACACAGAGAGAGAAAGAGTGAGAGACGGAGGGGTGGAGAGAGACAGAGAGAAAAGAGAGAGAGAGAAATTGGGGGGTTGGACAGAGACAAAAAGACAGGTAGAGAGGGATGGAGAGAGAAAGAAAGAGATGGATAAAAAGAGGGATGGACAGAGGGAGTGAGCGAGGGAGGGAAGGATGGATAGATAGATGGAAAGAAAAAGAAAGAACTCGGCTTCAGTCTCTGCTGCACTAAAGTTGCTCAGTGCTGCTTCATACGTTCACTCTCAAATCCTAAGCCTCAAACATCAGGTGCAGTTTTCAGAAGAAAAGCTTTTGGTGTTGTGCATTTAATTATTTCGAAGCCTTATTTCTTTATAATTTGTTTTAACAATCCGTGTAGTCCACAACCTCAACAGCTTGTCTCAATGCTCTGTGCATCATTATTATGGGCTTCCAAAACCATGTCGGGCCCTGCAAGCATAGTTCGAATTGCAGGGGGTAAAAGGGGATGTTAGCCTGCTAAACCTGCCCCTTGTACTTCACTTTGGCACTGCTGTATTGAGAAGCTTATTTCTTACTGGAGATGTGAACTGAAATTTAAAATGATTGGATCTGTCTTTACCCCAATGTCAACGCCTAATTGT
>CM059283.1:3516234-3518734 GCA_030347295.1 Setipinna tenuifilis | reverse complement strand
GACGTAGCTATGTCGTTGCTAACATAAAGTTAGCTTCTTTAAGATAACAATTCACGAATCTGCACTTTATATAAAGAATTGTTATTCTGATGCAACAGGTGTGAAAAAATAACATCCAATGTATAATTTGCTATAACATTGTGATCAGAAGAATAAATTTAAAAACTGCAGTTTGATCACCTTGGCTAACTTCAGTAATTGGACTGATTATCCTCGAGAGAACACGAAACCGTTTCTTTAACCTTCAGGTTAAACACGAGGCAATCCTGCATTAAGCTCAACCCAACCTCGGTTAACAGCAGCGCCCATGCCATGTTGTACAAGACAAGCCTAACTTACTAAGCAACTCTACATAGAACACAGCTAGCCGATTTCTACACGGGACTAAACTCGGAATACACAGCGTTTGACCCTCCTTATGCCAAAATACATCATGCTAAATAATCTAAATTAGCTGAACGATAATAAGTAGCAGATGAGTTTAGCATTCGTTAGCATAATTTACAGTTGCAAGCTGCTCAGAGCGGCCATGAAAAGCTACCATAGTCTGGGCAAGTTTTCATTAGACAATGTTATCCATCTATACACGAAGTTGCATAAAATAACATTACATTACGCTTACTGCTAGCCAACTGTTTTTCTTACCATTTCTAAAATCATTAAAATGTCAGAATAAATAATAGTTGAGCTACCCTGTTAACTTTCCTTTCCCTCCAACCGTAACCAGCTCCCTTTCCTTTTGGTAAACAATTGCACTGTTCCACTTCCCACCCCAAGACGTCTCTAATTTGGCATATTCCAACTGACGGAGCTTTTTTTTTGTCCTAAAACTGATAAAATGTCCTAAAACTGGAAAAGCTACTATGGTTTCGTGTGTGGCGAGATGTTTTTTTTTTTAAGAGACTGATGATGATAAAAGTAACATTTACAGCCTGGCATCAATGCAAAATACATATATTTTAATATTAAATGATATAGGCCATAATAGTACCAAAGGCCAAGACTAGACCTTCAGGGCTTTGTGTTTAAAATACTCTGGGTAGCCTGCAGTGCTAAGTATTGATAGTAATATTTTTTCCAATCATATTAATATTGCAATAAACAATATAGACTCATAAATGAAGAAAGAAATAGTTTGTGAGCTGATGGTCTGTACTAGAGGACTGGCAGGTAGGCCTATAAGGCAAATAAAAAGGCTTCTTTAGCCTAAATCCTTTTTTCATTCCACCCACAGTAGGTCATCGTCACCAGAAATCATTTAAATCTCGTCCATCTGACTGATCACTGAAATACAATCACAACTACAACCTCTGCATATAACCTTGATTGAAGCCCTTGAAGCCCTTTTTTTTATTGTGCTTCTCTCTTCTTTTTCATTTAATGTGGTGATATCCATTAGTCAGATCGTGCAGGATGTTCCCTGCCAAATTTTACTTTATAGCACCACTCTCATTATTGGGTTTTCGGTAAAGTCACATTGGCTGACGGACTGACTGTCTGTGTCTGGATTTGGGTTCCTCTACAGTTAATTCGTTCGCGAGCCCCAGAAAACAAGATTCCCATGGCATAGCCTACCTATTTTTGTCCTTTGAATAAGAAATGAAAGTCTTTGAAGCAAGTGTTTTCATACAGAGATGTGCAGTGTAAGAATAGGGTGCTCCTTAGGCCCTAAAAAAAAAGAAGTTTTTTTTCTTGGTGTGTGCATGAAACCTTATCTTGGCCCATAGTTAACAAATATAGCATCTGAAATGACTGATATCCAACCGTGTGAACTATATTTGGTTTCCTGGTTCACCGAGAGGTGATGCTGAATCATGATGACTTGAGATTACAGACAACAAACCCAGAACTTCTGCAAAAGATCTTAGATCAGGGGTGCTCAGTACGTCGATCGCGATCTACCAGTCGATCGCGAGGCCAATAGTGGTAGATCGCATACAACTTTGAAAAAAAAAAAAAGTTCCCTGTTCGTCCTGCACATGCTAGTTAGCTGATGGCCCATCAGGCATCCACCGGCAGACAGTGATCACCCAGCCAGTAGCGGGCTATCTCCAAACATTTGGACCCATCAACCTTTGCGCTGGAGCCAGTTGATGGGCCAGGTCGCCCAGCAGATGTGGAAGGACATCGGAGATTGCGAGTGCTTCTCACTGCAGTTGGACGAATCTACGGACGTGAGTGGCACAGCACAGGTGTGCATTTACATTCGTATGGTGTTCAGTGACATGACTGCAAAGGGAGAGCTATTGACAGTGATTCCCTTGAAAGAACATGCGCGAGGAGAGGACATTTTTCAGTCGTTTAAAAACTTTATCGACAAAACTCAGCTCCCACTGTACAAGTTAGTGTCCATCACCACGGATGGAGCGCCCGCAATGGTTGGTCGCGAGAATGGGTTCATTGCCAGGTGCAGACAGGACGATGCTTTTCCAGACTTCGTGAATTACCACTGCATTATCCACCAACAAGCATTATGCGCGAAGATGCTGAACATGAAAGA
>CM059283.1:3496234-3511234 GCA_030347295.1 Setipinna tenuifilis | reverse complement strand
CACATATCCTATTTGTTTAAACCACAGTTAACGTGGTTTGAATTAAAACCACACAGAGAAAATCTTTATAGCAGCACAGACACACACACACACACACACACACACACACACACACACACACACACACACACACACACACACAGACACACCTATCTTTCTCATCACCCTCTGTCACCTAGCTATCAGACACAAAAGCAAAGAAGCTGCGGATAGCTCAAAGCCGCTAGCAGATAGCTCAAAGCGGTTTCCTCTTCAACTGATCAGCCAGCGTGAAACAAACCACTTGACCTTGTGGCTGTTACCATGACGACTCGCATGTGTGTACATCTACATCTTCACGTCTCAAGGAAAAGTACAAACATTATTTCCACCACCACAGACACACAGACTATATGTATTTCACGCTACCTTGTTAGTTATGACACTGTATTTTCCATGCACTGCTCAGTCACAGTTTGTCTCTTTTCCATCCGAGACAACTTGAAAGATTCAGTAGGCTTCATTGCCAATTAAGACTACAACCAAAAATGCACTGTCACTTGAAGGTGGAATAGGGCTTATGACATAGCATTTTACTGTTGCCTAATGCCTTTGGAGTGAGTATGCATACTGTATATAGGTATGAATGCTTGACATACTTTATAAATGCATTATAAGCCTTTATGAATGTGTTTATAGAGTCCTGTGAATACAAGCTTCATTGAAAGTGTTACCGAGTGTTCACCCCGATCATCCTGACTGGGGTGTCTCTTGGCCGGGGGCCGGGGGGATCGTCCCTTGGTGGGGGCCCCTGCTCAGTATGGGCCTTATCTGTTTTTGTCCTACTCATATGGACCCCTATGGGGTCATATGCCCCCCCCCCCCCCCCCCCCCACCCCCCACCCCACCCCCTACACCAGCGTCACTGGCTGGGAGGGCTGACAACCAGCAGCCAGTAGCCAGAAAGTCATAAAGTGGGTGGAGTCCAGCAAGCAGTCAGAAGGGCCTAGCTCAAAACACATAGGTTACTTATTATGACTAAAACAAGGGGATCAAATTTGTAGAGCCTTCTGATTGGGTGGTCCTGATGGGTGGGTAGCCATTTGAGATAGAGCCTTCTGATTGGGTGGGCCTGATGGGTGGCTAGTCAGTCGAATTTATACAGCCTTCTGATTGGGTGGGCCTGATGGGTGGGTAGCCAAACAAACTTATAGAGCCTTCTGATTGGGTGGTCCTGATGGGTGGCTAACTAATCGAAATTATAGAGCCTTCTAATTGGGTGGTCCTGATGGGTGGCTAGCCAATCGAACTTATACCGCCTTCTGATTGGGTGGTCCTGATGGGTGGGTAGCCAAACAAACCTATAGAGCCTTCTGATTGGGTGGGCCTGATGGGTGGCTAGCCAATTGAACTTATAAAGCCTTCTGATTGGGTGGGCCTGATTGACAGGTGGTTAGGCACAGTCCCACCCCAGCCCACCCGTGGCTACGCCCATGCTGACAACAATAGCATCTGTGGGCCAAACACAAAGTGTTCACAAAGCCATTGTCCATTAGTCAACCAGGGAAGTTTTGCTCTATATATAGACTGTCTTGTAAACACAGTATTCAAAGGTTTAGTTTACTATGCCATATGTTTGCATGCATCTTGTACAGAAATGTAAAATGTCTGGGTTTTATTTTTTAGACTGTATTGCTGTTGTAACTATTTTTTAAGGACATAAAATGGAGTATGGGTATTGGTCTGAAACTATGTAGTACGGCCTACACAAAACTATGACAAAGAGCTAGACATGTGGCAGACTTAAATGTTGGGTAATGACTCATACACACAGACACAGACAGACAGACAGACAGACAGACAGACACACACACAACTGTTGAGAAAATGACTCTCTCTCTCACAAACACACACACACACACACATAAATGTGGGGATAATGACGGTTGTGTGACAGCTGAAAACAATGGCGGTGGAGGGAGAGAGTAAACAGAGCCTTCCCTCATCCCCAGCTGAGGTGCCCTTGACTCAGCCATCTAACCTCCAGATGCCCTCTGGCATGTGCTTTTGTGTGTGTGTGTGTGTGCGCGCGCGTGTTTGTGTGTGTGTGTGTGTGTGTGTGTGTGTGTGTTTGTATGCATGTATGTATTTGTGTGTGTGTTTGTGTGTGTGTGCTTGTGTATGCATTTGTGTGTGTGTGTGTGTGTATGTGTGGTTGCGTTTACTGCACACGTGTGTGTGTGTGTGTGTGTGTATGTGTGGTTGCGTTTACTGCACGTGTGTGTGTGTGTCTGTGTGTGTGTGTGTGTTTGTGTGTGTGTTACCACAGTATAACTTTAGACGTGCGCTCTCTGTCTTTTCTCATGGTTATTGGAAGGTGTCTAAACTGAAACAAATTCTCACAGTGCGTAGTCAGCTGTTCGTTCAAAACAATATGTGTGCCTTGCAGTTACCAATTTAGGGGACAAAAACAAACAAACACATAAATAAAATAATAAATAAATAAGATGCATTTAAAACTGAACTGGAATAATGCTGTATAGTATGTCACTGCATTTTTCCTCTGTCAGCTCTTGTTTTTATGGCCATCCTAGTTGTATTCTTTTTCATCATTCCAGTTTTGAAGAATTGGATAAACTCTTCCCCAGAAATAACATGTTTACACACACATCGATCCCTCTGCCTCCCTGCATCACTAACACAAGTTGAAAAGTAATCTGCGGAACATCTCAGCTGCTCAGTGTCACAGGTAGTCGTGTGTGTGTGTGTGTGTGTGTGCAGGGGCGGACATCCCGGGTTCAAAAAGTAAAAGTCCTGCCTCATATTTGTTCCAGCCAATTCACGCATCGTGTGTACGTGTGTACTGTACGTGTGTGTGTGTGTGTGTGTGTGTGTGTGTGTGTGTGTGTGTGTGTGTGTGGTGTTTTAAAGGGTCAGGCGATGACCACACAGAGGAGTGTACGTGTGTGTTGTCCACCGCATGCTGACACAGGTGAGATGAGGTCAGCTGGAGATTTTAATCGCTGATAGGAGAGAGGCTACGGCCGATTACTCACTGCGCCAGGGTGTGTGTGTGTGTGTAGGCATGGCTGCCAGGGTGTGTGTGTGTGTGTGTTTGTGTCTGTATGCCAATGCGGCTTGAAGCTGTAAAGCTGAGGATGAAATCTTTGCCTCTTTTGGTGAGAAGTCTGTGTCTGTGTGTCTGTGTGTGTGTGTGTGTGTGTGTGTGTGTGTGTGTGTGTGTGTGTGGCCCTGTGACATGAAGCTGAGGGTGTGTGTGGGAGTTAAGCAAAGTGAAGTGTGTGTCACAGGCTGTTGTGCTTGTAGACATGATTCATGATTCATATAACTTCACCACACTCTTCCGGTCCGCACCCTATTTCCTGTCACTCTCTCTCTCACACACACACATTACACACACATTACACACACACACACACATGCACACACATTACACACACACTCACATACATTCACACATTTACACATTCAAACACATTCACACCTTCACACCTTTAGAACCAAAGTTAGGCACTCGGGTGTATTTTCAGATATGGCCAGCAAAAACAGCACACAGGAAAAAGTATATGAGGCCAAACAGCATAGCAAAAACCTTTGCTCGTTTCAAATGTTGTCTTCATCTTCTCTCCTTTCTTTCTTTTGATGGAGTCTTCCCTCTATCTTTTCTTCCTCCGTCTTTTCCCACAATTCCCCATTCTTCCCTCTCTCCCCCTTTCTTTTTATTCAGCTGTTCATTAGTTGGTGAGCATGCATTGGTACGTAGGCAGGTTGAATGGGTTAAACGCTCCATCTCTCTCTCTCAACGCCTCTCTCTGTCCAAGTGTGTGAGGACACACACACACACACACACACACACACACACACGTTCCAGTACATGTGTGCATACACACACACACACACACACACACACACACACACCTCATATATTGCGTTCACACTTACAAACATGCATTTACCTTTGCAATCATCTCTATCTATTAGGTTGCCATGGAAACTCTGCCTCTGTCCCCTCACTCTCACTTTCTCTCCCCCTCCCTCTCTCCCTCTCTCCTTTTCTCTCTCTCTTCTCTCTATCTCCCTCTCTCCTTTTCTCTCTCTCTTTCTTTTCTCTCTCTCTCTCTCCCCTCTCCCTCTTTCTTTTTCTCTATCTCCCTCCACCAGCCTTCTCTTTCTCTCTCTCTACTCTCTTTCTATTCTCCCTCTCTCTCCTCACTCTCTCTCCCTCTCTCCTTTTCTCTCTCTCTCCCTCTCTCCTTTTCTCTCTCTCTTCTCTATCTCCCCCTCCTTTTTTCTCCCTCTCTTCTCTCTCTTTTCTCTCTCCTCTCTCTCTTTCTTTTCTCTCCCTCTCTCCCCTCTCCCTTTTTCTTATTCTCTTTTTCTCTATCTCCCTCCACCAGCCTTCTCTTTTCTCCCTCTCTTTCCCCTCTCTCTCTCTCCCTCTCTCCTTTTCTCTCTCTCTCCGTCTCTCATTTTCTCTCTCTCTCCTCTCTCTATCACCCCCTCCTTTTCTCCCTCTCTCTCTCCTCTCTCTCTCTCCCCCTCTCTCTCTCTTCTCTCTCTCCCTCTCTCCTTTTCTCTCTCTCTCTTTTCTCTCCTCTCGCTCTTGTGCTGTCTCACCCCCACACCCTTTTTTGTCCTTTCTTAGTCCTCACTGTCTCTCTTCCTCTGCCAACATTCTCTCTTTTCTCAGTCTTTCTCTTTTATCCCCCTCTCTCTCTTCTGTTTTCTCCTTCTGCCTCTCATGCCTTCTCTCCCCCTATGAACCCCCCTCATCTGCTCTTTTTCACTCTCTCTGTTACTCTCTACAGATCTCTTCTGCTTTCTCTCTCTCTCTCTCTCTCTCTCTCTATTACTCTCTACAGATCTCTCTTGCTTTCTCTCTCTCTGCCTCTCTCTGCTTTCCTCTGTCTCTCCTCTTTTTCTCTCTCTTGCTTTTCTCTGTCTCTCCTCTTTTCTCTCTCTCTCTCTCTCTCGCTCTCTCTCTCGCTCTTTCCCACTGTCTCGCTGTCTTTTCTCTCTCTTCTCTCTTTTCTCCCCCTCTCTCTCTTCTCTCTCTCTTCTCTCTCTCTCTGCCTCTCTCTGCTTTCCTCTGTCTCTCCTCTTTTTTTCTGTCTTTCTCCCTCTCTCTCTCTTGCTTTCTGTCTCTCTGAACCCCTCTTGCGTACTCCTTGCTCATTACTTTATTCTCTCTCTCTCTCTCTCTCTTTCTTTCACTCTCTCTCTCTCCCTCTCTCCCTCTCTCTCTCTCTGTCTCTCTCTTTCACGCTCTCTTTCTCTCTCTCTGAACACATTAGCTTTCTCTCTCTTACTCCTTCTTTCTGTTTCTTTCTCCCTCTCACTCATATGCATACACACACACAGCCTCCCTCGCTCTCTCTCACTCTCGTTCTTTTCCACTGTCTCTCTCCTTCTTTCTCCTTCTCTCTCTCTCTCTTCCTCTCTCTCCTTCGCCCTCCTTCTCTCCATGTCTCTGCCCCTCCCCCGTGTTCTGTATAATGTGTGTGTGTGTGTGTGTGTGTGTATGCTGCGGAGGAAAGGAAACCCCTGTTATGTCATGCTTCACTTCTGGGAGATTCTCCCTCACACACACACACACACACACAAACACACACACACACACACACCACACACACACACACGCATACACACACACACAAACAGGCATACACACACAGGCATACACACACACACAAACAGGCATACACACACAGGCATACACACACACACGCACACACACACACACACACGCATACACACACATAGGCATACACACACACACACACACACACACACACCCCTCTTATGTCACGCTGCTCTTCTGGGGGATTCTCATTCAGCTGCTCACCCTCTGCCTCACTCACGTGGCACTGCAGGAGTCCCCCCCCCCCCCTCTCTCTCACACACACACACACACTCCCAGGAGTCCCCCCCCCCCTCTCTCACACACACACACATACACACACACACTCCCAGGCATACACTGAGACACACACACACACACACTCTGCCCCCACAGACATACACTCAGACAGACAGACAGACAGACACACACACACACACACACACACACACACTCCCAGGCATACACTCAGACACACACACACACACACACTCTCTCTGCCCCCGACAGACATACACACACACACACAGACACACAAACACACCCTCTGCCCCCACAGACATACACACACACCCTTACACACCCAGACACACCAGTTCATTCTTATCACATATTCACTTATCTCTCTGTTTCTGAATGTGACTCACACAGATACACACACAAATACAGACACACACACGTATCCCTTATTCACTTTTTCCTCTTTGTGTTCCTAAATGTATCACACACACACACACACACACACGCCTAAACACACACACACACCTAAGCCCAGGTTGCACGTGTTCGCTCCAAAGGTGTTTTAAAATGCAGTGTGTCTGGGGACACTGTGACGCAGTTGGCTAAAGCGCTTGTACCCTAGATAGGAAGGGCACATTGGGCCATAGGAGAGAATGGGGAGAATGCTTGTACCCTAGATGGAGGTGACCATAGGGGCATAGAGGAGAGCACTTGTACCCTAGATGGGAAAGTGACCAAGGGGACTTAAGGGAGAGCACTTGTACCCTAGATAGGGAAGGGCACACAGGGATGTAGGAGAGATTGTTTGTACCCTACATAGGGAAGGGCACATAAGGATGTAGGAGAGATTGCTTGTGCCCTAGATGGAGAAGTGGCCAAGGAAGCATAGGTGAGAGCACTTGCACCCTAGATGGAGAAGTGGCCAAGGAAGCGTAGGGAAGAACACTTGTACACGAGATGGGAAAGTGACCAAGGGGACTTAGGGGAGAGCACTTGTACCCTAGATGGGAAAGTGACCAAGGAAGCATAGGGGCGAGCACTTGCACCCTAGATGGGAAAGTGGCAGTGCACATGGGGACTTAGGGGAGAGCACTTGTACCCTAGATGAAGTGACCAAGGGGACTTTGAATCAGGGAATCTGGCCTCTGGTTGTGCCCCAACCCTCCGCTCTCACTAATGTGCTGTCTGTGTCTTTAATTTACTAGCAAATAAAGACATAAAGGCCAACAATATAATAATAATAATAATAATAATAATAATAATAATAATAATAATAATAATAATAATAATATACTCATTTCCCCACCCCAGCCTACCCTGTCTCTCTCCCACTAATGTGCGTAGACGAGAGCTGTTCCACATTACAGCAGATTTTTGTGGTGCAGAGGGGCTCTCACAGGCAGTCAAAATGCCCCCCCCTCCCTCTCCCCTTCCTCTCTCACCCCCCCTCCTCTATCTCTCTCTCTCCCTCCCTCTCTCCCTCTCCCCTTCCTCTCCCACCCCCCCCTCCTCTATCTCTCTCTCTCTCTCCCTCCCTACTCTCTCATTTATCTTTCCCCCTCCACTCACCCACTCTCTCTCTCTCTCTCTCCCTCCCTCTCTCTCCCTCTGTCCTTCCTCTCTCACTCCCTCCTCTATCTCTCTCTTCTCTCTCTCACTCATTTATCTTTCCCCCTCCACTCACCCACTCTCTCTCTCTCTCTCTCTCTCCCTCCCTCTCTCTCCCTCTGTCCTTCCTCTCTCACTCCCTCCTCTATCTCTCTCTTCTCTCTCTCTCTCTCCCTCCTCTCTCACCTATCTCCGTCTCTCCCTCTGTCCTTCCTCTCTCTCTCCCACCCCTCCTCCTCTCTCCCACCCCCCCTTCTCTCCTTCTCTCCGTCTCTCCGTCTCTCCTACCCCCCCTTCTCTCTCTCTCTCTCCCTCTCTCTCTCTCCCTCTGTCCTTCCTCCTCCTCTCTCCCACCCCCCCTTCTCTCTCTCCCTCTCTCTCTCTTTCTCCCCCCCCCCCAGAATGGTTCTCGCCGTGGGTGTGATCGTAATAAGACGGTGTTGTTCGGCTGCTAGTTTTTAATCTCTCTCTCTCTCTCTCCCTCCCTCTTTTCTATCTCTCTCCCCCCCCCCCCCCCCCCCCACTCCCCCTCCCCCTCTCTCTCTATCCCCCTCACCCACCCCCCCCCAAACCTCTCCCTCTAGGATGGATCTCGTCGTGGGCGTGACCGTAAGAAGACTGTATCCTTCGGGGGGATGCAGGGCAGCCGTAAGATAAGCTCCGCCCAGGGCTGCGTGAGCCGCATGCAGGAGGGCAGCGAGCTGCGCAAGCTCCGCCCAGGACTCCGCCTCTACAGCCGCCACTTCCTGTTGGAGGCGGAGCAACGCGCCATTCGCTGGGAGCCGTCCAAGAAGGAGGCGGGCAAGGCGCGGCTGGCGCTGGCCGAGGTTCGAGAGGTGCGGACGGGGCGGAACACGGACATCTTCAGGGCGAACGGCGTGGCAGAGCTGGTGGCGGACGACTGCGCCTTCTCGCTCGTCTACGGGGACGACTACGAGACGCTCGACCTGGTGGCACAATCGCCCGAGGTTGCCAACATCTGGGTGACGGGGTTACGATACCTCCTCTCGCATCCGGGCGGCTCGGGCTCCGGCTCTGCCACACACACACCCGCTCACACACACACACACTCACACTCACACTCCAGCGGCAACACACACACGCGCTGCTCTGCGGAGCAGGGCCGGGACGACGGCAGGGCGGACCTCCAGCTGTCCTGGCTGACCAAGGAGTTCTCGCAGCAGGTTGCCGTGGGCGACGGGAGCCAAGATGGCGGCTCGCTGAGCGTCCCTGAGGCCACACACCTGATCGAGAAGCTGAGCCCCGGCGTCAAGAGCAGCCACATCCAGCTTCGCCTGCACGAGATCCTCCGTCACGACACACACACGCAGACGCCCCCACACACACCACCGCACACGCCCCCACACACCCCCCACCCCAGCCGTGTGTCCCTGGAGCACTTCACGCAGGCCTTCCACGACCTCAGCACGCGCCCAGAGATCTACTTCCTGCTCGTGCAGTTCTCCGCCAACAAGGACTTCCTGGATACGAGGGACGTGATGCGCTTCCTGGAGACGGAGCAGGGCGTGGCCCAGGTGACGGAGGACTCCGCCCAGGAGGTGATTGACAGGTACGAGCCCTCCCCCCTGGGCCGCAAGCTGGGCCGCCTCTCTCTGGACGGCTTCACGCGCTTCCTGGACTCGAGCGAGTGCGGCCTGATGGACCCGCTACACACACGCGTGTGTGAGGACATGACCCAGCCGCTCTCACACTACTACATCAGCGCCTCGCACAACACACACGTGACGGAGGCCCAGGTGCCCGCGGTGAGTGGCATCAGCGGGTACGAGCGGGCGCTCAGGATGGGCTGCCGCTGCCTGGAGCTGGACGTGTGGGACGGCCAACAGGGGGCGCCGGTGGTCAGCAAGGGCCACACCCACTCGGCCATGCACTCTCTGGCACCCCCTCTGGGCTTCAGGGAGGTGGTGCAGACGGTGGCCAGGATGGCGTTTGACCAGGGGGAGGGGGGCGAGGGGGAGGGGGAGGCGGGGGGCGTGGAGGGGGGGTCTCAGTCCCAGTACCCGCTCATCCTGTGCCTGGAGAACCACTGCTCGCCGCCGCAGCAAAGGCTCATGGTCCGGCACCTGCACGAGGCCTTCGGGGCGCGGCTGCACAGGGGGTTGCTAGGCAACGAGGACGGGCAGCTGCCCTCGCCGCACGCGCTCAGGGGCAAGGTGCTGTTGCTAGGCAACCGGCCCCTCCCCGACCCCCAGCAGCAGGGTGGGGGCAGCGGCGGTGGTGGGGGCGGAGAGGCGGAGGAGAATACCCAGAAGGCCGTGGGGTCGGGGTCCGTGTCATCTCGCCGTGTGCCCCTCTGCTCTGAACTCTCGGAACTCATCTCGCTGTGCCACGCCGACCCCCCCCCCAACGGCGAGCTCCCCTCCCCGACCCCCCCGACCCCCTCGACCCCCCTAACCCCCACCCCGGGAACACACACACACCCCCCCTACTGCTCCGTGGTCACCTGCTTCCGCGAGGCGCTGGCCAGCCGTCACGCAGCCGAACACGGCCCGGAGCTGGTGGAGCTGGCCAAGCGGCGTCTGCTACGCGTGCGTCCCAGCCTGATGCGCGTCGACTCGTCCAATCCCGACCCGCTGGGCTTCTGGAAGGCGGGGCTCCAGATCGTGGCGCTGAACGTGCAGACGGAGGGTTCCGTGCTGGATCTTCACCGCGGATGGTTCCGTCGCAACGGCGCATGCGGCTACGCGCTCCGACCCGCCATCATGCGGCAGCCCGTGGCATACTTCAGCGCCAACCAGAGGGGGGCGCTACCAGGCGTGCCCCCCCAGACGCTGCACCTCAGGGTCATCAGCGGACGCTCGCTGCCCAAGCCCAGGGGGGGCGGGGCCAAGGGGGACGTGCTCGACCCCTACGTCACCGTGGCGATACACGGCATTCCGGCTGACTGCGCCGAGAGACGCACACACACCGTGCCGCAGAACGGAGAGAGCCCCGTGTTTGACCAGAGCTTTCAGTTTCAGGTGAGGAGATACACACACACACACACACACACACACACACACACACACACACACACACACACACACTATAAGGATCTGGCTATAGATCCCCACGATTTTCCCAGAAAGCTTGATATAACTCAGTCAGACATGAAGGAAAAGTGCTGTTCTTCGTTTATTACAATGAAGGGTACTATGAAATAGGGCGGACTTCAACCAGAGCTTCCAGTATCAGGTGATGACACACACACACACACACATGCACAAACATACACACACACACACAGTCATACACACAACACTTTAGAGAATGTATTATCAGTTGATTTGAGTGACAGACTGATATGTTTGTTGGTGTGAGTGTGTGTATGACTTAATTAGTTAATGTTAGTCATAGGGTGTGTTGGCAAGTGCATGAAGCTTTATCTTTTAATGAGTGCATATGTGTGTGTATGTGTGTGTACATAGCGTGCATGTGACTGTAAGTTTGTGGGAAGGGGTGTATGTAACTCTGAGTGTGTGTGCCCTTCCCTTGCCCTTCCTTTGCCTCGTCCTGCCCTAGGTAAACCTAAATTTGCCATGCTGTGTTAGTGTTGTTTGTTGTTTTGGAAGTGTGTGGGTGTGTGCGTGTGTGTGTGTGTTTGTGTGTGCCCTGTCCTGTCCTGCCCTAGGTAAACCTACCTGAGTTGGCCCTGCTGTGTTCGTGTTATTTGTTATTTTGGGAGTGTGTGTGCATGTGTGTGTGTGTGTGTGTGTGTGTGTGTGTGTGTGTGTGTGTGTGTGTGTGTGTGTGTGTGTGGTAGGTAAACCTGCCCGAGTTGGCCTTTCTTGCTTGTTGGGAGTGTATGTAACTGTATGTGTATGTATGTGTGTGTGTGTGTATGTGTGTATATATGTAACTGTATGTGTGTGTGTGTGTGTGTGTGTGTGTGTGTGTGTGTGTGTATGTGTGTGTGTGCGCTATAGGTAAACCTGCCCGAGTTGGCCCTGCTGCGCTTCACCGTCCTGGACGACGACTTCATCGGTGACGACTTCATCGGTCAGTACACGCTCCCGCTCGACTGCGTCCAGTCCGGCTTCCGGCACGTTCCGCTGCTCACCGCCGAGGGGGCGGAGCTTCCGCACGCCCGTCTGCTGGTTCACGTGGCGATGACGGAGCGGCGGGGGGGGGGCAAGGCGGGCAAGCGGGGGCTGTCGGTCAGGAAGGGCCGGTGGGGGAGCCGCCATTACACGCAGCTGCAGGAGCTGGGCCTCAGGGCGCTGGACGATGTCTTCAAGATGGCCGCCCAGCCGCTACGCGACGCAACGGACCTGCGGGAGAACATGCAGGTGAGGAAGGGGTTAATCTGGCACAGCGTCCGTCACTGCGTCTGCCACTGGGTGTGTGTGTGTGGGGGGGAGGGGGGTGGGCAGGACCCTGGCCCACCCGCTTGTTGATCAGGCACAGCCAATCAGAAGGCTCTGCAAGCTTGATTGACAGTTTTAGTAGTGGTAGGCTAGGCCCACCTGATTTCTTTTTGGGCGCTGGATGATGTCTTCAAGATGGCCGTCCAGCCACTAAGAGACGCCACCGACCTGCGGGAGAACATGCAGGTGAGGAGGGGGTTAAATGTCACAGCGTCCGTCACTGGGTGTGAGATGGTGGGGGCACCCAGGGGAATATGGCCCACATGGGAGAAGCTGTCACAGTGTCCATCACTGCGATGGGGGGGGGGGGGGCAATCAGAAGGCTTTGTCAGTTTGATTGACTGTTTTAGTAGTAGTGATTAGTAGTAATAGTACTGATTTTTTTCTGGGCCCACCCATTTTGTGATTTCTGGCTACGCCCCAGCCATGCAGAAGGCTTTGTAAGCTCAATTGACTGCTTTAGTATTAGTGATTAGTGGTAGTAGTGGTACTGATTTTTTTCTGGGCTCATCCATTTTGTGATTTCTGGCTACACCCCTGCTACAGAAGAATGCCAATCAAAACCAAGACCAGCACTAAGTCAACAAAACACACACGACCACATTAATAATTGAAAAAAACAGTGAGCCTCTTCCTCCTCCAAAAATGCAAATAACCAAAGTAAAACCCCGTCACGGGGTGCAGAAAAAGCCCAAGTAAACAAAGGAAGGGAACATTGGCACATCAGTAAGTTAAAATAACTAAAGCAGCACCACTGCTGCCATCTGTTAAACTACTGGGGGTCATGGGGTAGAACAGAATTGGGAAACTTGGAAAAGTTAGAACAACAAAGCAGCATAACTCTGAGCATACAGAGTTAGTTTGAATAACTGAAAGGTCTTTATTTCTATGGGCAAAGACAAGTGCACAAAGCAATCAGAGAATCGCAACTATAGGTCAAAAAGTTCAGAACAAAGTACTCTGATAGAATCCCTCAAACGACCAGTGCTCATGATTAATTAGGGAATAATTATAATCAGGGAAGTGGGACAATAATGACCATAAATGTCATGAAGTTCAGAAAGAAAGTAAATTAAAGTTAAAGAAAGTAAAAAGTGCATAGTGGCTCCCTGTGCATTGGTTGATTAATGATACCCAGGCTAGCACTGCTGTACTGACTTCACTGAACTTAGTATTTCGCTACTTTACTCACTACAATCAGGCAACTCTCCTAAAGCTCTGGCTGTTCTCAGCCAAACTTTCTGGTTTCTACTGATCTGTAATTGGTTAAGGGCAGAAAGTAACAAGTTGATGAACCACTGAAACGATTTTGGAAACATTATTTTAAGGCTGTGAAAACAACTTAGTGTTGCTTTACTGGCTGCCGTACTGGCTTCACTAAACTTAGTATTCCACTACTGTACTCACTACAGTCAGACAACTCAAGTCAAATTTATTTTTATAGCACATTTACAAACAGAAAACCGAAAAAAACAGAAGTTGACCCAAAGTGCTGTGTAACGAAGACTGTTGTGAGTACTGTAGCGAAATACTAAGATCAGTGAAGTCAGTCAGACAACTCTCAGGTCAAGTCAGATTTATTTTTATAGCACATTTAAAAACAGAAAGTGCTGCGTAACGAAGACTTCATTAATTAATTAGCCCACTGGGCTTCGTTAATGAGTGAAAAAGACAAAAACGGATAAAAGCCTGCTGCTGGTATTCTATTTCAGGACAGAAATGAGGTGAAGCGGTCCGACCGTCTGTCCGTCCCTCCGTCCTATAGGCAGGAATGTGATGTATTAAAATCACTCAGGAGCCTTTAGGGGAGTGACTACAAACAGACAAAGGGGACTAAATCAGTGGCAGGTATTTTGGCATGGTACTACAGTCAGTAGTAATGTATTAAAATCACTCTGGGGCCTTTGGGGGGGGGGGACTATCTGACTGCCTGACTGTCCCTCTGTCGCTCCGTCCCTCCGTCCTATAGGCAAAAGCCTGCTGCCGGTATTCTATTTCCTTTAGGGGAGTGACTACATCAGTCGTATAAATTCTATTTCAGGACAATAAAGGAGGTGAAGTACGCCGACTGTCCCTCCATCCGTCCTACTGTCCTATAGGCAAGACTGTAGTGTATTAAAATGACTCTGGAGCCTTTAGCGGAGTGGCTAAATCAGTCGTATAAATTCTATTTCAGGACAGAAAGGAGCTGAAGCCGACCCTCCCTCTGTCCGACCCTCCCTCCCTCCGTCTGTCTGTCCGTCCTATAGGCAGGACTGTGATGTATTAAAATCACTCGAGAGCCTTTGCGGGGCGGGGGGTGACTAAATGAGTCGTATAAATTCTATTTCAGAACAGAAATGAGGTGAAGTATGCCGTCCGTCCCTGCATCCCTCTGTCCATCTGTCTGTCCTATAGGCAGGAATGTAATGTATTAAAATCACCCAGGAGCCTTTGGGGGGGGGGGGGGGGGGGGGGGGGGGGGGGGGGGGGTGACTTTAGGGGGGGGGGGGGGGGGGGGGGGTGGGGGGGGGGGGGGGGGGGGGGGGGGGGGGGGGGGGGGGGGGGACTAAATGAGTGGTGTGTATTTATAGACCCCCCTATGCTCATGTGAGTATAATGAGACCCACTTCTGCCTCATTATCAGGCACCATTACAGCTAAGGTACAGGAGGAGATCCTGGAAAAAGGGTGCGAACTAACTACATTTTTAAAAGTACACAATTCAAAAGTACAACAATACAAGGATACAAGGATGGTTTATTGTCACATGCATAGACATACTGGGCAGAGTAGGACATGTAGTGAGATTGGTGATATACTGTCCAAATGTGAGTGTAATGAGACCCACTTCTGCCTCATTATCTGGCACCATTATACTAAAGGTACAGGAGGAGATCCTGGAAGAGAAAACTAGATTTAGAAAATACACAATTCAAAAGTCCAAGGATACAAAGAATACAAAAATACATGCATAGGCATACTGGGTAGAGTAGGACATGTAGTGAGATTGGTGATATACTGTCCAAATGTGAGTGTAATGAGACCCACTTCTGCCTCATTATCTGGCACCATTATACTAAAGGTACAGGAGGAGATGCTGGGAAAAATGGTGCGAGCAAACTACATTTAGAAAGTACACAACTCAAAAGTCCAAGGATACAAGGATAGCCTGCTTTGCTTGCTC
>CM059283.1:3486234-3491234 GCA_030347295.1 Setipinna tenuifilis | reverse complement strand
TCTTTTTGTCTCTCTGTCTCTGTCTCTCTGTCTCTCTCTCCCTCTCCCTTTCTCTCTCTCTCTCTCTCTGTGTTTACACCGTTGCTGCTGATCTTGACTCCAAGGAGCCATTTTCCCACACAGGCCCAATCAGAGGCACCTGGCCAAGGGTAGCACAGCGCCCCCCAGTGGCCACCACCTGCCAGTCCCCTACTGACCCTCATCACCTGCCAGTCACTTACTGTTGTGTATGTTTTCACCATCCTAAGTGTGTTTTCAATATATATTGTCTTTTTTCTCTCCCTCTCCATCTCTATCCCTCTCTCCGTCCACATCCCTCTCCATCTTTGTCATTATCTACCTCTTTCGCTCTTTGTCCCTCCCTCCATCTCTCCCTCTCCCTCTCCCTCTCTGTCCCGCCCTCCCTCTCCCCCTGTCTACGTCTTTCTCTGTCTCCCTCCCATGTCCCCCTCTGTCCGTCTATCTACCTCCATCATTCTCCCTCATCTACCTCATCTACCTCTCCTATCTCCATGTCTATTTACCTTTCACCATCTCTATCTACCTCTTTCTCTCTCTTCCTCTTTCCTCTCCATCCCTCCCCCTCTCCACCTCTATCTCTCTTTCTTCCTCTTTCTCTCACTCCCTCTTCATCTACATTCCTCCCTCCCTCTCTCCTATCTCTCTCTCCATCTCAATCCTTCTCTCTGTCTACCTCTTTCTCTCCCTCCCTCCTGCCTACCCCCCCTCTCCATCTTTATCTCTCTCTCTATCTACCTCTTTCGCTCCCTCTCCCTGTCTGTCTGTGTTTTTCTCTGTCTCCCTCTCATGTCTCCCTCTGTTTGTCTATCTACCTCCATCATTCTCCCCCTCTCCCTCATCTACCTCTCCTATCTCCATGTCTATTTACCTTTCGCCATCTCTATCTACCTCTTTCTCTCTTCCTCCCTTCCATCTCCCTCTCTCTATCTACCTCTTTCTCTCTCTTCCTCCTTCCTCTCCATCTCTTCCCCTCCCTTCCTCTCTATCTACCTCTTTCTCTTTCTCCCATCTCTGTTTCTCTCATTTCTTTCTCTCTCCCTCTCCATCCCCCCTCTCCATCCCTCCCTCTCTCAGGGTCAGGCTGACCTGCTGAAGCATGAGAAGATGGAGGTGCAGGAGCTCCTGAAGCAGCTCAACTGTGCGGCCGAGACAGCCAATCTCCGCCTCAGCACGGGCAGAGTGAGAGCCGCACGGACCAATCAGGAGTCCTCTGAGGGAGGGATAGATGTGTGGTAGCCAATCAAAACGCAGAAGCAGCAGCAGCACTGCTGTAAGCCAGTGTTAGCATCAACACAAGGAGACCCAATCAGCATGCCTGTGGTTTGTGTTTTAGCCAATTAGAACAGTCATCATAACTTATCCCGGGGCTATGGAGGCCGGGATTATCCAATCAAACCCCTGCTGCAGGACTGGCATATAACCTTTACCTTAACCAACCACAAGCGAGCAGTCACGGTAGCCAGAAGCCAGTCAGCCAATCAGAACGGCTCTGACGGATGGGAAATGATATGCTGGCCAATGAGAACATGAACAGCATTTAACACACTTTGAACATCAAGTGCTCTTTCCTCCATCCTCTGTACATCCTATCAATCAAGAGCAGTGGCACGTTCCAGACCCCCCCTACACACGCACACACACGCACACACACACACACACACACACACACACATACACACACACAGACATCCGTGCCTGGAGCAGGAGACAAGCAGGAGTTATGAAGACTCTAAAAGTAGCGGAGGCAAAGACTCACAGTTTGTGTGTGACACTGACGTGTGTGTGTGTGTGTGTGTGTGTGTGTGTGTGACCCTGACATATTATGGTGAGCAGAGCATACACACACCAAACCAAGTTCTCGCATTGGTTGTGTGCTGATGTATGTATGTGGTGTATGTATGTATGTAAGTGTATGTGTGTGTGTGTGTGTGTGTGTGTGTGTGTGAAGAACTATGGGTCACCCTTAATAACAATGTGGATGCTGCCCTGCAGACCATGCAGATGGTCAGCTTATAAACAGACTGTTGAGTTGCTGTTGACTGTCAGTGTTAATTACAATGAATGGGTCTGCGTGTGCGTCTTCATAAGGGTCTAAATGATTCTAAATGGGCCTGCTGTGTCTGGTTATGGTTCTGGTTATGGGTCTGAATGGGTCTGGTTATGGGTCTGTGTGGTTCTGAATGGGTCTGCTTATGGGGTTGGGGTTGGTTCTGGTTCTCAGCTGACGGATCCGTGAACAGCTCACAGGATGAAGTTGCATCGTCACCAAACTATCAGTGAAGTCCTCCTGGAGAACGCAACTAGAGGGTGACTAAACTATGAATGTGGGAGATGTTTACATGTAGATGCTCAGTTTTTGGTTTCTAAGCGCACACACACACACACACACACACACAGACAAACTACCGTACGAATGAACCTGACTACTAGGCTTTCAGTTTGTATTGGAGAGTATATTTTTATAGATACTTTTATGTTGTGCGCTGACTGATGTTCAAACTGATGTTGTATTAAACATAACCACGGGAGTGATTTTTATACCGCTGTATCGTTGTCCACATCGCAAGGACGAAGGCCTCCGACGAAGGAGATGCTTCGACGAAGGAGATTACGTCAGACAGGCATGGAGTCTGAAACATCACGAAACAATACTGGCTTTTTTTAAACTGTTAGTTGCCAAATCGAAATAACATATGGTGAACTGCTACCTTGGTAAACCAGCCCCTCGTACTTCACTTTGTTTTGTACAGAGGGTCTGGCTGTGCTGTATTGAGAAACGTTCTTCTTGCAGGTGTGGACTCTGATGAAATGGATCTGCTTTTACCCAAACATTAATGTGAAGTTACGAAGCTTTCTGGAAACTAACAGACTAACAACTAACACTCACAAACACTTGCTCTGTGCGCTGATTTGGCTAGGAAGGATTCTGCCTACAACCAGCCATTTCAATGAGACCAGTGCCAGACCCTCTGTACCAAACGAAGTGAAGTATGAGTGGCTGGTGTACCAGGCTAACGAACTGCAGCTCCAGACAGGAAGCCTGTACTCTTGATCCATTTCAATGTCTGTTCTGTCTGTATGTACGTACGTTACTCCTCAAATAAACACACAGACTTTGTGAAGCAATGCTTTGGCTCTGACAGTGTGTGTGTGTGTGTGTGTGTGTGTGTGTGTGTGTGTGTGTGTGTGATGCCTCAGGCAGTGGCTGGTACAGCATTCATCCACACACACACAGAGTCTGATCAAAGAGTTGAGGGAACACACACAAGCAGCTTGTGTGTGTGTGTGTGTGTGTGTGTGTAAATCATGACACCAGCTGTAGGTATGAGCCTTTATTGATCTGTAGTTGATAAGTTTCCAGCGTGGGGGTGGGTGGGTGGGGGGGGGGTTGTGATGTCACATCCCCCCCATTTGGCTAGGAACAGACACAGTAACCATGGCAACCACAGGAATGGACAGGACAACAATAACCCAGAGCGAAACAGCATTTGACACCTACATAGAATGTAAAAAAAGAAAGGCATATTATCAGTGAATCAAAAATACAACGAAAACAAAAAAGAAAGACTCTAGGTTTTTAAATAATTAAATATATTTTTTTTCTGGATGGTAATCAAAATGTTAAAAGCTTTCATTTAATAATAAAAAAACAAAACAACCTAAACCAACAACAACGACAAAAAAAAAAAAAAAAAAAAATCTGATCACAGATCTAAGCGTCATCCAGGCACTGAGCCGGTCACAATGGCTATGTGTCTGTGTGTAAGAGGTGTGTGTGTATGTGCGAGTGTGTGTGTGTGTGTGTGTGTGTGTGTGTATGTGTCTCTGTGTGTGATAGAGACAGGGGTGTGTGTGTGTGTGTGTGTGTGTGTGTGGGTGGGTGGGTGTGAGAGAGGTGGAGGGGTGTCCAAGTGTGACAGGTATGTGTGTGTGTGTGAGGTGTGTGTGTGTGTGTGTAAAACAGAAAGACAGGGGTATGTGTCTGTGTGTAAGACATGTGTTTGTGTGAGAGATCTGTGTTTGTGTGAGAAAAGGGTGTGTGTCTGTGTGTCAGAAAGGGATGTGTGTCTGTGTGTGAGAAAGGAGTGTGTGTGTGTGTGTGACAGATGTGTGTGTGTGCGTTTGGAGGCATTGCTGAAGGGTCCTGGGTTGATAGCATATCTATAATATAATATAGTACATTAGCACTGGAATGAAGACCCCTTCAACTATCAGCAGAGCAGTAATTACAGTCATACAATCATTTATAGCCAGCTAGAGAGAGAGAGGAAGCGAGGGAGAGGGGGGGAGAGGGAGAGGGGGAGAGAGAGAGGGAGGGAGAGGGAGAGGGGGAGAGAGAGAGAGAGGGAGAGAGGGGGTGAGAGAAAGAGAGAAGGAGGGAGGAAGAGAGGAAGAGGGATGTTAGACGCATCTATATAGCATCTACAGTAGAGTAAAGCATGCTGCCCACAGACAGAGCGAGTTGGCAGCCTCTCCTCTCCTCAGCTCCCCACAGCGCCCCTCTGTGGCAGGGAAGAGAAAGGCGTGTAGAAGCCCTGTGTGGTATGGAGGGGGAAAGGCATGTAGCGCCCCTGTGTGGCAGGGAGGGGAAAAGGCGTGTTGCACCGTGTGTCCAGGGCAGATCGCAGGGCTCAGGGGTTTATGGTACAGTATATGATACACACACGCTAGACCACACGCCCCAGACAGCAGCCAGCCAAGTCAGGGCCACATCAGGGCCACATCAGGGCCATATCAGGGCTACATCAGAACCAGATTGGAGCAAAACATTACCAAATTAGGGCCAACTCAGGGCCACATCAGAACCAAACAGTACCAGATTAGGGCCAAGTCAGGGCTACATCAGGGCCAAACATTATCACATTAGGGCCACATCAGGACCAAACATTACCAAATTAGGGCCAAGTCAGGGCTACATCAGGGCCAAACATTATCAGATTAGGGCCACATCAGGACCAAACATTACCAAATTAGGGCCA
>CM059283.1:3438734-3461234 GCA_030347295.1 Setipinna tenuifilis | reverse complement strand
GGCCTTCCGGAACATTCTAATGTTTTTGTCTTTCCTTTCATCACAGGACCTTATAAAGGTTGTCTTTCCTTTCATGAAAACTAGCCATCAGACCAGGGGCTACCCAACATTATTACATTACATTACATTGCATTTGGCAGACGCTTTTATCCAAAGCAACTTACAAAAAGGAGGACATAAACTAACAAACAGACAACAGACAAACAGACAAACTAACGTATGTCTGCCATCAGAGTCACTCCCATTCTAATATTTTTGTCTTAGTTCATCACAGAACTTTATAAAGGGAAACCCCTTTAACACAAAACAACAATAACATAATATGTATATCTTACTATATACACTGATATATTGAGTATATAGTGATAGATACTATATAGTGAGTTTGCATTTCAAGACTACAATGTTCTGATGCTTGACTGTTCACCTATCATCATCTCCAAAGAGCTGTAACCTTTGATCCAGGGCACATAGAAACAAACTTCAACCTGTTTTAGAAACCTCACATCTTTGGATGGATGGATGGATGGATGGATGGATTGATGGATTGATGGATTGATGGATAGATGGATTGATGGATTGATGGATAGACAGATATAGACAGATAGATAGACGGATAGATAGACAGATAGATAGACGGACAGACAGATAAACAGATTTACTTTATTGATCCCAAGCTGGGAAATTGACTAATTGACTTTGTTGACCATACTAGATGCGCATTGTAGAGATAACTTTGATAAATTAACTTTGACTGTTAACTCTAGATGTTACATTCGCGTGATCTTCCCCATACACCCTCACTGTTCTTCTGACACGAAATGTCAACCTTTCTCAACACTGAACACTAGACAGTGGACTACGGGAACTCTAAAACAGGGAAAACCCACCGAGCTCCTGAGTCGACTCACATTACCAGAACAACAGACTGGTGTTATGACACATCCCAGTCTTTCTGGAACGACACGATTTCACATCACTGTTCTTTTGAGGATAAATGTCAACCTTCATGAACACACTACCCAGCTAGACAGCTACACACACACACACACACTACACACACACAGTGGAGCTGGGTGAGGCGAGAGGTGTAAGGGAGGAAATCCCACCAATCTCCAGAGTCGACCCAGCTTACCAGAAGAACAGAGTGGGGTTATGACAGATCCCAGTCACTACACGCACAGGCACAGGCACAGGCACAGGCACACGCACAGGCACACGCACAGGCACACGCACACGGACACGCACATGCACACGCACACGCACACGCACACGCACACACGCACACACACACACACACACACACACACACACACACACACACACACACACACACACACACACCCCATACAGTGGACCTGGGTGAGGCGAGAGGGGTAAGGGAGGGGACCCCCCCCCCCTACCAATCTCCACTCATCTCGACTCATTTCCACCAGAACTTCCCTACAGCGGCAAAGTGCAGTAACTATGCGGACACTGGAACTGAGAAAAGTGCCTCTGAAGTTGTCATACCAGTCCAACATGTTGCAGGTGTAACAGTGATGATGCCTTCATGTGTTTCCGTAATTGAAAGAAGCAAGACAATTAGTCACAACACAAAGTCTAAACTCAGTGTGTGACAAAGTATGTAGTCACAGCCTTTTGGCTTGTCTTGCAGAGCTGAGAGTGGTTTCCTAGGAACAGATATGACAGTCTTTTACTGGAACAACACAATCTGACATCACTGTTCTTCTGGACATAAACGTCAACCTCGCTAAATGCTAACCGCTGAGGCCACAGCCACACAATAATAATAATAATAATAATAATCTTTACTTGTATAGCGCAGTTCATACATACAAGATGCAGCTCAAAGTGCTTTACAGTTTAGCAAGGTCACAGCAAGACAGCATTTCTTGCAGTCCAATGGCATCGGGGCAATTGAACGCAATGTTCAAAGAGCCCAGAGTGGGCATGGGTAGAGTGGGCATGGGGGATGGGCAGAGTGGGCATGGGGGATGGGAGGGAGTGGGCAATGGGCAGGGTGGGCATGGGGCATGGGGGATGGGCAGAGTGGGCATGGGCAGGGTGGGCATGGGGGATCTGCAGGACAAGACACAGGCAGGATGAGGAGGTAATTGAACGCAATGTTCAAAGACCCAGAGTGGGCATGGGGGGTGGGCAGAGTGGGCATGGGGGATGGGCAGAGTGGGCATGGGCATGGGGGATGGGGCATGGGCAGAGTGGGCATGGGGGATGGGCAATGTGGGCATGGGGGATGGGGCATGGGCAGAGTGGGCATGGGCAGAGTGGGCAGAGTGGGCATGGGGGATGGGTCGAGTGGGCATGGGCAGAGTGGGCAGAGTGGGCATGGGGGATGGGTCGAGTGGGCAAATGCTAACCACTAAGCACTAAGAAGAGCCACACAAATACCCCAGAGTGGGCACTGGCATTGGCATTGGCAATGGGCAGGGTGGGCATGGGCAGAGTGGGCATGGGGGATGGGCAGGGTGGGCATGGCCAGAGTGGGCATGGCCAGAGTGGGCATGGGGGATCTGTAGGACAGGGCACAGGAAGGATACCAGAAAAGAAAGTCCACATCTCCGCGACATAACGCTGCCACAATAAAGTTCTTAATGATTCATGATGTTTCAGGCCTGCTCCCTTAAACAGACGTCTAAGGGAGAGCGCATGCCATGCCTAAAATGCCCAAAATGCCGTCAATTTGTCTTGAAAACTTGAGGCAGATGTGCGTGATTTTTGGGCATGTGCCCTTCATCAGATGTCTGCCATGCCCAAAATGTCGACAATTTGTCATGAAGGCTTGAGGCAGATGTGTGTGATTTGGGCCTACACACACAGTCAGGATAACAAGTATCCTGCACTGACCACAGGGCTCTCTGTAGCAAAGGGGAGGAGAAGTCACCCCAACTGGCTTCTGGGGTACCAAACATGCACTTTGACTGTGACACCAAAGAGCCAGGCTCGTTGGTATGGCAGTCAGAGCACACCCACAACCCTAGTGAGGGTCACTCCATCACACCTTCACAGAACGCCATGCTAAACATTATTATTATTATTATTATTGTTATTATTATTAGAGGGGTACAATCTAATACTAATTCATAGTACTGAAATGCAATGCTATGCGATGTCCTATGTCTGCTGTAGATTCGGCAATTCCCCAGCTGTAAGTCTCTCTGAATGAATGTGGCTGCTAAGTGTAATGTAATACATGTAACCATGTAGCTGCTCCCACTGGCCCTGAGTGGACCCATAGAGATCGAGACTGGCCCTGATGTGGCCTGATGAAGTCCTGGCGTGGCTCTGATGTAGCCCTGATTTGGTCCTGATTTGGCCCCGATGTGGCCCTGATAGGGTTCTAATGTAGCCCTGATATAGCCCTGACATGGTCCTGATGTTGCTCTGATGTGGCCCTGATGTGGCCCTGATGTGGCTCTGACATGGCCCTGATGTAGCCCTGAGGGGACCCGCTGAGATCTGGCCCTGACGTGGCCCTGATGTGGCCCTGATGTGGCGCTTGTTCTTTTTACTTTAAGTGAAAGAGGCGCTTTTTGTCTCTCATCAGAGTGAATCCATCTCACGACATGTGTCCTTTGCATTGAACCCATCTA
Organism: Setipinna tenuifilis; assembly: GCA_030347295.1. Lineage (NCBI taxonomy): Eukaryota > Metazoa > Chordata > Actinopteri > Clupeiformes > Engraulidae > Setipinna > Setipinna tenuifilis. The sequence continues at coordinate 3,457,620 of CM059283.1, read as the reverse complement.
TGAGTTAAACACACCCATCACCCATTCTCATTCTCATCATATAGGACTATGCCTACTCCTTTGCCCTGGAGTAAAGAGCATAGTTTGAATTACAGAGGGTACTGGGGGGTACGGTACCCCCAAATCAAGACCCTGTACCCCCCAAAAAGAGACAAATATATGGGGGTAAAACATAAAGGTAGTACTCCCCAATTATGAAGAGGTCATTGCCACACTGGTAGCGAGAGTCACACAGCACTGCACAGCACAGCACAGCTCTGTAGACTGATTCTGCCTCCATGGCAACCCAGACAACCCGACAACTGCTCAGCTGTGAGCTTGGCCGCACCACCACCACACCCCTGATCACACAAAAGACATATGATAACTCCGGCAGTCCCCAACACAATGCCCTCTCTCACAGCGAACCTCAAGGGAACAGTCTGCTTCTCCGCTAGGCCCTACAGCTAGAGCCGGGCTCAGGTAAACAATACGACCACAGTGGGCAACAGACTACCTGTTCACTGCTGCCATTGTTGACAGCGATCTGGTGGATTGGATATAGCCTGCTATCTGTTACCGTACAATGAGCTGAAATGTTAAACGATACCGCCTGCCCTTCCACATTTTTATAATCCTGCCTACTTTAGGACGGGATAATTTGGCAGCATACGTGGAATTTCAGTTACATGACATAAGGTGCCAGAAATATGAATGGTGTGTGGTGAGGTGCTAAAGGCTCAAATGGAAAACCCCCCATACTAACACTGACAACAGAATTTAAACAAATATATCAGCGAATAAACCTCAATATGTATCTGTTTGTCATCGTATGTCCTCTTGGTAAGTGCACAGGCTAAACTCAAAGACCTGCCATCATCGAACTGCTCAGTGTCGCCGGGCTATCCGTCAGGGTGAGGGATCGATAGGTATAGTTAGGCAGAGTGGTCTACACAGCACAGCGCTCCCTGGGCAGATCCAGTACAGGGGGGAGGAAGAGGAAGGAGGGAGGAAATGCCAGTGTCACAGTGCGGCCGATTCCCTTACTACAGTGCGGACAGCCAGCAGCGAACCTGCTTGCAGTCAGCGGCAGCAGCAGCCTGGCAGCTTCCCAACCAAGAGTATTAAACCTTGTGGCGACAGAATAGCCTACGCGCAGGACATTTGAGTGGTGGTAGGCTACCTCTCAGGAAAAGGTCCGCAGTTTCTTTCACAGTCAGGGATTGTGTCTGACTGACTGACGTCCAAAATGGGGAACCAGCGGCTAGAGCTGTGTGCTTGCATTTATATCATCTCTGCTCGCTCACAAATCTGTGACATTGCGAAGTCCACAACAAAACACCTCGGAAACTACGATGCAATCAAACAGGGAAAAATCCTCCCCGAAGCTACATTTGTATAGGTTTGTCTTATTTTGCTGGAGGCATTAAATAATAACACCGTAGCCCGACAGAACAGGCCTAGCTAAGCAGAAAAAAGATAACTAGCATGATCAAATTAACCCAGCCGCTGTCGCCTGAGTCAGTGGCGCTGCTAGCATAACGTCTCTGCACACTGTTGCACAAACATGGCGGTTAATAAAAGGTGATTATTTTTACCTGAAAAGTTTTATAAGTGCACCCCCATTCTGCTTCTGCCAGCCTGCATGTAAACACTCGCGTCGCGCGAGTCAGGCGGATGTGTCTGGGACCAGCTGATCATGCACGTGACGAGCGCGCTCAGGACGTCATGGTGGCAGGCAGGCGGGCAAGCAAAGCAAAGCGCGAGGCCCCCTGGTGTTTGAAATGTGTGTGTGTGTGTAGCCTACTGTACTTGGCAGTGCCAGACAGTTGCTCTCTCTCTCTCTCTCCCTCTCTCTCTCTCTCTCTCTCTCTGTCTGTCTGTCTGTCTGTCTGTCTGTCTCTCTCTCTCTCTCTCTCTCTGTAAACAAATAGCACATCACACAAGCATCCAGAACAGATGAATTAAAATGTCTAAATTTTAAACAGAATTTCACGTCCTTTAGCAGAAGTCATCCGTTGAGGCTTTAACTGTAACATGTGGTTTTATGATTTATTAAACAGTCATGAGGTTGTGCCGACTCCACATCATGTTTTTCACTCGTGAAATTCAGATTTCATGTTGCCACAGTAACTTCTTTATTTCTTTAGTGGCTTACTTCTCTGATCACTGACTTCATGATCATTCTCATTATTGATTGCATGTTTAAAGCACTCATAAGACACACACACACACACACACACACACACACACACACACACACACACACACACACACAAGGACACAAGTGAAACATAGGTCCAGGCAAATAAAACCAAATCTGAGGATGGTGAGGGGCCTTTGCCAGAGTGTGAATTACTCCTCCATAATTGGGGGGTGCTACCTTTTAATATGGGTACTACCTTTTACATTATTTTATTTTATTATTATTATTTTATTTTATTTCCGGTTCGATTCAACACATACAATTCAGGGAGTTTTTCCTCACCCCTGTTGCCCCTACGGACACAAGCAGGAACTGTCATCAGCACCTCGACGACCTTCCTGCACCACCAAAATGCAACAAATGCTTTTTACATGTGTTCACGCAAGAGCCTGCATCAACGGGGCATTGCGTTGTTGTGACTAATGCTGTTTTGTTTGTGACCTTGCCAAACTGTAAAGGACTTTGAGCTGCATCTTGTATGTATGAACTGTGCTAAGTAAAGGTTATTATTATTATTATTACATTAATATGTCAGTACCCCCCAACCTGGCCCATCACTCCTTAGTTGCTTTGGATAGAAGATGAACACTAAATGCACTGCAGTGCAACGGGATGGAATTTAATACCTGCCTGGATTGAGTTACACAACTAGAGAGAGGTCAGCTTGTCCTGTCTTTGTGGACAGGTGCAGAGGGGACACCTGAGCAGAGGTCACACCTGAGCAGGTCACACCTGGGCAGGGGCGTAGCCAGTGGTTATGTTGGCTTTTGTAAAGAGGGGGGGGGGGGGCTTCTTTACTTACAGTGGTCAATACGTCGCTCTATTGTGGTACTGTAACTACTGTGTGTGTGTGTGTGTGTGTGTGTGTGTGTTTGTGTGTGTGTGTGTGTGTGTGTGTGTGTGTGTGTGTGTGTGTGTGTGTGTGTGTTAAAATCAGGGGTTAAATTGGCTTTTGTAAAGACGGGGGGGGGGGTCTTCTTTACTTACAGTGGTCAATACGTCACTCTACTGTATTACTGTAGCAGAGGAAGCTCAGTGTACTCAATGTACTTAGATGCATTTTTAATTTGTGCCATAGTACATGAATCCCACCTGAGGACAGTGGGTTAAATTGGCTTTTGTGAGGAGGGGGAGCCCTTCTTTCCTCACAGTGGTCAATATCTCACTCTATTGGATCACTGTAAATACTGTAGCAGAGGGAGCTCATCTCTGTCTGGCTGTATTGCCGAGGTGGTGTGTGTGTGTGTGTGTGTGTGTGTGTGTGTGTGTGTGTGTGTGTGTCCACTCTCTGCCCTACGAAGCCAAAAGGCTGTGACTACATTATTTTGTCACACGCTGAGTTTAGACTGGAAGTGGACCATATAACACCTCCTTTGTCTTATTGTGTTGCTTCTTCCAATTACGGAAATACATGAAGGCATCACTGTTACACCTGCAACATGTTGGACTGGTATGACAACTTCAGAGGCACTTTTCTCAGTTCCAGTGTCAGCATAGTTACTGCACTTTGCCCTTGTAGGGAAGTTCTGGTGAAAATGAGTCAACTCTGGAGATTGGTGGGCTTTCCCCTCCCTAACCCCTCTCGCCTTACTCTGTGGTGTGTGTGTGTGTGTGTGGGTGTGTGTGTGTGTGTGTGTGTGTGTGTGTGTGTGTGTGTGTGTGTGTGTGTGTGTGTGTGTGTGTGTGTGTGTGTGTGTGTGTGTGTGTGAGGGAGCTCAGCTCCAGCTGGCTGTATTGTCGAGGTGAAGAGGCGGAGCTAAGCTCTGGAGGGCTCAACTGTGGCTGTAACCAGAAATGTTGGGCCTTAGTATACAATAGAAATATGAAGGTATTTGTGCAATAAAATATTTTTTATAGATGCAAATGGGAGGAAACTATGATATGCTGCTGCTGCTGCTGCTGCTGATGATGATGATGATGATGATGATGATGATGATGATGACAAAACATCTGATCATGACAGTAATAACACTTTGGAAACGATGATGATGATGATGCTGACACTGATGATGAAGATGACGATGATGACGATGATGACAAAATTGATGATCATGGTAGTAATATGTAATGTATAGTACAACACTCACAGTCATTGAATAGCCTTAAACACACACTCACAAACACACACAGGCACAGGCACGCACACACACACGCACACACTCACATATTTTCTCTGTCTCTCTCTCTCTGCCTGTCTGTATCGCTCTTTCTCTGTCTGTCTGTCTCTCTCCACACACACACTCTCTCTCTCTCTCTCTCTCTCTCTCACACACACACACACACACACATCCCTGGGATCCTATGCTCATGTCCTCGGCTGCTGAGGATGTTATTAATGTGAGCCGGTCGGATGATTAATTTATGTCTTTCTGAAATATGCTCTCCTGCTCACCGGCAGCCCAGGGGACACTCAGATGAGTGTGTGTGTGTGTGCATGTACTGTTAGGTGTGTGTGTGCTGTAAGGTGTGTGTGCTATTAGGTATAGGTGTGTGTATGTGTGCTGTTAGGTGTGTGTGTGTGTGTATGTGTGTTTGTATGTGTGTGTGTGTGTATGTGCTGTTAGGTGTGTGTGCTGTTAGGTGTGTGTTCTGTCAGATGTGTGTGGCTGTCAAGGCTGTTTCGTTCATATAAAATGAATGAGTTTTGCCCTGGAGGAGTTCAGAGATGATAGTCCCGCCATCAGCCCTCTCTGACTCACTGACGCCCCATCTTATGGTCAAAAGAAGAGACTGGATTGGCCAGTTATCTGCCTTAACGATGCCATTCTCTCTTCTGATTGGCTGATGAGGTGGGCGTTAACTGTCTATAACGGGCTACCTTTGAAGTAGGTCTCAAAAACTTGCATCCCCGTTCCATATCAATGCACTTATGAATGGTCACCATAACAACTCTAGCAGCCAAACGAGCAGTTAAACGAGCGCCTATTCCACGCTCTCCTTTTTCCTAACGGTTGCTATAAAGTAGAACATCAACTTGTTATTTTGGTAGTTTATGCATATTTTATCCTAAAGGGTGAAGGTATTTGTGAATTAAAATATTTTTTTCTAGATGCAAATGGGAGACAAGAGAGATATTGGCCTTTGAGGAAATAATGATTTGGCAGAGGAAACTCCACTCCGCTTTGCATTGTGACATCACAAATAGGCAATACAACTTATTGTGACATCACAAACGGACATTACAACCTATTGTGACATCACGAATGGACATTACAACCCGGGGTTGCACAGGCCACTTGATGACAACATGATGACGTCATAGAGAAACCCTAGGTGACAGAAGCTTAATTTCATTGTATACATTAATTGTAATTTAATTTAATTGTATTTATTTTTATTTACTTACTAACATGCTGAGCCCTTGAGAAAAAGGGAAACATGATGACATCATAGGGAAACAATACATGTGAGAAGGGCAAAGACAAACCTGTTACCTGTTAATAGACAACATCCTCTTGTCACTGCATTAACAGGCACACACTTTACATTAGACACACACACACACACAGGATCTCTCTCTTTCTCTCTCTGTGTCTCTATCAGTCACACACACTTTATTGTCCTCCCTGTCTGTTTCTCATTTTATGAAGCACACACACAGGAACTCCCACACACACACACATACAAACATACACACCTCTCCTTATTTCTTATTCTTTCTGACTGTATCTCTCCCTCAAACACACACACACACTCCCTCTCTGACACACAAACACACACAGACTCCTACCGTCTGTGTCGACCTGGGTGATGATGAGTAGTCTGCTTGTGCGCACACACACACACACACACACTCTCACACACACATACTCTCTCCCACACACTCTCACACACACATACTCTCTCTTTCTTTCTCTCTCTCTCTGTATCACACACACACATACACACACACACTCACACACGCACACACATGCACACACGCACACACACACACACTCACAGACACACACTCATCCTAATTCCTGGGGGATGATGGGCAGTGTGCCTGTGGCACTTCTGTCTCCTGTCTCCTCTAGAGTCTTCTCAAACGCCTGACTGAGGCATGCAGTCTATCCAGTGTGTGTGTGTGTGTGTGAGTGTGTGTGTGTGAGTGTGTGTGGGTCTGTCTGTCTGTCGGTCCCCATCTCCCTGTGACTGATCGTCATACAAACTAGAATGTGACAGACCGATGACTATAAAATATAAAACACATCTGACTACCTCTCTCCCTCACACAGACACACACACACACACACACACACATACACACACTCTGTGACAGCTCAATGACTGTAAAATCCATCTCTATGACACATACCAGCTGAGAAGCCTCAGTGTACTCCTCTGGTGAAGGGGAAGTTTATGTTGCTGGGGAGAGACTGTTAGCATGGCAACTTATTGTTAGCATGGCAGTTTATTGTTAGCATGGCAGTTTATTGTTAGCATGGCAGCTTATTGTTAGCATGGCAGTTTATTGTTAGCATGGCAGTTTATTGTTAGCATGGCAGCTCATTGTTAGCATGGCAGCTCATTGTTAGCATGGCAACCTGTTGTTACTATGGCAACTCACTGTTAGCATGCCAACCTATTGTTAGCATGGCAACTCATTGGGCTCACTGTGTGTTGAGTGTGGCATGGCTGGAGATGAATACACTGTGCTTGGGGCAGAGCATATAGCCCCTGGACAAATGTTCACAGTAGGCTATTCATTGCAATACAGTTGTGAATGCATTTTGCATGACCAAAACATAGTCAAGATTCAGCATCTTGTACAATAATTGGTATGTAGTGCAGAACACTACAAGGAAGTGAGATTAAAAAATAGTCATGGCTGTTACCTTGCAGCTTTGTTTGTCTTACAACTACGATGCTGAATGTACTACTCTACATCAGTCCTTTCTTACAAAACTGCTCTTACAAAGTCTGCCTTATCTCACCTTACAAAACACTACAAGGAAGTGAGATTATATTTTTTAGGACACTGGGTAAAAGTAGGCCTAATTGGTTCCCTTTCCCACGGTTATCCTCCATAGACACCTGGGGGATAACCATTGGCTGCCCAATGTTTGTGAACCCCAGCACTTTGTGTGGCTGGCACAGCATATATAGGCCTAAGGGCTGCACATCAGTACACATTACACATCACAATATCTCACAATACACATCAATTTGTCTTCAGAGAGACACACACACATCCCACACACTTGTAAAGAGAAGCCAAGAATGGCAAGGTAAGTGAACAAAATATTTCCATGTGTTTTGCTTTCATATAATATTTTGCACAATATGGATTTATAGCCTATTATAGCCTGGATTTACACTGGATTTATAGCCTATTCCACTGCAGAGAAATGAAAATATTATCAAATGTTATTGCAGACACTAATAATTGCTGATAACATATTAGGTATCTCGAAACTTGTCTGCTGATACTGATGTTGTGCAGGTATTACTGTGAATCCCTAGTGAATCCCTGGTCATATGTGTTTGTGTATGAGAGACCGGTAGAGGGTTCAGGCAGAATGAAAAACTTGTAATCCAGGCACATCCTCCAAGAGATGTTTTACACATGACAACTTTAAAGTTATTGTGAATTAATTACATGGCCGGGTATAATTGTTTTTCGTTGCCACCATTCTATGTTGCAACATAGTGTTTTATTCTATGTTTTTTGTTTAGCTCTGTTGTTAGATGCAAAGTAAAAGCATACGGCTGTGAATGACAATGACTATCTAAACTACCAACTCCTCATGTTCATGGTTCAAAGTTAAAGCACAAGAAGCGTTTGGGGTGCGCGCACATCCAAATAAAACAGGTGCTGGATAAAGTGTGATCAAAGAAAAAAGAAGAAAAATTCGCACACTGTTGCTGCTCCCGGTTGGTTTATTGTACACAACGTTTCGACCTTAATGGTCTTCGTCAGGTGTATAGGGGTAATGGTCGAAACGTTGTGTACAATAAACCAACCGGGAGCAGCAACAGTGTGCGGATTTTTCTTCTTTTTTGTTCAAAGTTAAAGCACAAATGATGTGGTCTTAAAAGACACCAAAGAGTCAAACATGAAAAAGTTGAATCACCGTACACCGAAAAATCTTATTTTTTTGCTGTTTATTGTGAACGACGCGTTTCGCTCGTTGCTTCCTCAGGTTCACCTAGGGAAGCAACGAGCGAAACGCGTCGTTCACAATAAACAGCAAAAAATTAACTCTTTTCGGTGTGCGGTGATTCAACTTTTTTGTCGCTGGATTACCTCAACTGCACTTCACCGGCACCTGAAAACTGGCTGTGCATAGGACTTGTAACTTCAAACATGAAAAAGTCAGAGATTAATTTTTATTTTGGACTATATGACTCAATACGAATCAATCCCTTTTTCCCCCCTACTAGAATGAAAACACTTTCCCTGTTCATCTGCTTTCTTACGTCAGGCCTTACAGCTGTGAAAGGCCAAGGTATACAGCAACATTTTACTTGATTTAACATATTTGTTTAATTTAACAAGTTGAATATAAGTTACTTTACTTTTTAGTTTTTTTTAGGACAGCTTATTGATTATTTTTTACGAGAAAATAATGGCTACTTAAAAACAAAAACTCCCTCCAAAAAAGTGGCATATTGATGCATACCATCTAGCATATCATTTCTCACTCATATTAAAACAAACATTTTTAAATGACATCGGTGTGGTTTATGTCATATATTAATGTCAAAATGCTTATTTTAAACAGCTACAAATTTAGCTCTGTATGGAAAGGCGACACAGTCAGACCTTCTCAGCAACCCAATGGCCCCCCATTGCCCTAAATGCCATTGATGGAAATCGTGACCCAAATTTCTATCATGGATCCTGCAGTCACACTGAGAAGCAACTTAACTCCTGGTGGAGGGTTGATCTGCTGAAGGTGTCCACAATCACACCAGTGGTCATCACCAACAGAGGAGACTGCTGCCCTGAGAGAATCAATGGAGCTGAGATTCGCATTGGCAACTCCCTGCTGGACAATGGCATCAGCAATCCACTGTGAGATTTACATTTGCAGATAATGAATAGAAGGCACTGGGTATGCTGAAAATGCTATTTCAGGACTATTAATGAATGTGTACGGCTGTTCTCACACAGAGCTGTCATGTTAAATGTTAAAATAATAATATCATAATAATAGCATCATTCTATCTTTTCTCCACATTTTGGATACAGTGTACCCCAAAACCTTTTTATTAGCTATACATATCCCAGTATTAGGGAGGGGGAACACTGCATTAAGAATTTAAACAACAACTTTATTTAGACAAACGAGCAATTACATTATAACTAATAATTCTTGTGTTCTTGTAGTGAACTAATGTCATTTTTTTTTAACCATTCCTTTTCTCAGATGTGCTACAATCTCCTCTATTCCTGCTGGGGTTTCAAAGGCGTTTCCCTGCAATGGCATGGTGGGGCGCTATGTGACTGTGGTGATTCCACGTGAAGAGTATCTCGCCCTCTGTGAAGTAGAGGTGTACGGATCACCACTGGACTGAAGACCGGGTTTCGGGGACACAAAACCAGAGTTGTATAAAGTAGAAGTAGAAGTACTGTTTTGGATGTAATTACAACACAAGTAGTACGGTACAACGCAGTTGCAACTGCATAATACCATACTACCAGTGTTGTAATTACATCCAAAACAGTACTTCTACTTTATACAACTCTGCACAAAATGTAACCTTGTCTTTGACAAAAACACATCGATGTAGGCTGCTGTTGTGTAAAATGTCAAGGTGAATGTCCCAAACGTGACACTTGTTTCTTTTGTCTACTAAAATACAGTTTAACAGTGACATTACAAGGGTATTACTGAGGTGTGATCAGTAGAGGAACAAGCAACTGATTTATATACTGTAGTTGCAAATGATTTTTTCTGTGTTTTCATTTTTTCTCTGTGTAATACTATTAAAATCTTTCCATGGTAAAACCATTTTACTGCCGCAAGCTTACTTTTCTGGGATATCAGCTGCTCTTCTAGTGCACCCACATGAATTATTTATATTATTTTAAATACAAAAGACATAATTCAATTGCCAATGACCTTCACTGCAATATTTAATGCGAGACCATAATTCAAAATGTCTCAGACAGACAAACACATCAAAAAAATCTTAAGCTTCATCATGTGTACACAATAGCGGTTCTGCAGTGCTTTACACCCTGAGCGAGACCACCTCTGAGTTCCACAGAATTTAAGACAAAAAAAAAAATTGGGTCTTAAACTGTAGCGCTAGAGATGGAAAAAATGTCATTTTGTACCATTACTGCGCCCCCTATAGGCCACATGTTAGGGCACTAGCCGAGCATGACGCATTTTGTACAGTTCCTGCATCCTTGGTCCAAGATATTAGCAATTTACAACTCCACTTTTTCCATTCACCCATTTCACTAGGTGGCACTATGTTACAAGTGAGTGTGTATGGGTTGGGTTGATGCTCCTCCATTACACTGACATATCACAAAAAAGTCATTTTGTTGGGTGAAATCTCTTCCGAGATTGCTTCCCTTCCTAACAAAACTAATATAACTAACAAACACTAATCTAAACTCTCTCTCTCTCTCTATCCCTATGCAGGAGTACATATGTCTGTTGTGTCTCTACTCTGTGTCCTCCTCTATTGCTTATGTCCTCCTTGTTGTAAGTCGCTTTGGATAAAAGCATCTGCCAAATGCAATGTAATGTAATGTAATGTAATGTAATTAGTTATTCAGCAAAAACTTTTGATGGTCTACCCCTTTTACGGACACTGGCATAGAATGGGGCAAAAAGCTTTTATTTCCTACTGGCCTACTAGGGCTACATGCCCTCAAAGCTTCATATGCCCCATATGTGTTTCGGTGTCCCACCAATCTTTGATGGAAAATCAATAAAAAAAGTATGACCACTTATGCTAGCTACGGTAATCATACCTTATTCAAGTCATGAGGTATAAGGTAAAGTAAGGTAAGGTAAGGTGACTTTATTGATACCCAGAAGGGTAGATTTGGTTGCAGGTAAAAAAGTGCAAGCTTACAACAGCACACAAAACACCGACAAAACACAACAGAAGGCAACAGGATAAAACAACAAACAAACAATACTGACAGCTGGACAGACAGACAGATGCTCCTGGCTTGATATGTTATAAAATGATATAAATAAATAAAAATAAATAAAATAGATAAAAAGGATAAAAAAGATAAGAAGATATTTGCGTGAAAACTGTTGGTCTATTCTTATTCTGTATTCTTTTGTTCTCTGTCCATTTCTGAGCCCCATTTGGCTGGTGTGAATTTCAATCTCTGGTATGTATCTTTTTCTGCTGTCTTTGGCATGGCTGCCAGCTTAGCTTGGGAGGGATCCAAGGAGATTTGCAGGGGAGTCACTGTTAAAACTACGGAAGCCGAGAGCGGCCTTCATATAATCTTTTTTAAAACTCATTATTATACCGAGATAACGGCATAATTAATTAGAGATCTCGAGAAAACAAAACAATTAATTTGAGATCATGAAAAAACAACTTAGCAGAGCTCATCATTATACCGAGATAACGGCATAATTAATTAGAGATCTCGAGAAAACAAAACAATTAATTTGAGATCACGAAAACACAACTGAGATTTCTAGCAGAGCTTTCTCGAGATCACGGAATAATTGTTTTGATTTCTCGAGATCTCGAATTAGTTTTCTTGTTTTCTCGAGATCATGAATTAATTATGCCGTTATGTCAAGATAACGGTGAATTTAAAAAAAAAAGATTATGAAGGCCGCTCTCGGCTTCCGTATAAAACCACCTGCTGCTGCTAGCATAGCATAGCGTAGCATTTCTTCCAGGGATAAAAGAAAACTCACCACAGTGCCTGCATGTCACCCCCTCTGAGCTGTTGTTTTTAGCTCTTTCTTGAGTTCAAAATCCTTATTTTGCGGGGGTCAACCCACACCACATGATTTATATTACCATTATATTACATTACACTTAGCTGACACTCTTATCCAAAGTGACTTACAGGTATTTACAGGGTTTCAGTTACAGTGTGGGGTTAGATGCCTTGCTCAAGGGCATTTCAACCATGGGTAGGGTGGGATTTGAACCTGCAACCCTCCAATCCAAAGACCAACTAGGCCACAGCTGCTTTTAAACACTTTACAGGCCGAACCTTGCCTTCAGCCACCTGTGATCAGCCTAGACATACCTGAACATGCATTTGGCCTTGCTCACCTCGGCCTGTTTGGTTGGTCTAGACATACCTGAACATGCATTTGGCTTTGCTCACTTCGGCCTGTTTGGTTGGTCTACAGCAGTGGTTCTTAACCTTGTTGGAGGTACCGAACCCCACCAGTTTCATATGCTCATTCACCGAACCCTTCTTTAGTTAAAAATAAAATATGTTTTTTTTTTACTGGTGCACAAAATGAACCGTGCATTACATCACCTTGTTCAAATAACAAAACCAACACAGTGCATGAACTCAAGAACTTACCTCAGTGTGACTTCTGCTGTTGCCCTTGAGAGACCAGTTCAGATATGCGTGGCTTCACCTTGGCAAGTGCCAGTCTCATGTCATTTTCACAGCAAAGTCTGATCCTTTTTTTTAGTTTTAGGCTCCACCGAACCCCTAGGAGAGTAAAGTAATTAAGACATATTATTGTATAAGTGTGTCTGTAGTGTCCCCGATCTGGGACACTTACTTAGGCACATGCAACTCCATGTGTGTTTGAGGGTAGTCTGCTGACTTGGTTAATTCACACTCTGTTTTTTTTATTTATTTATTTTATTTTTTAAGAAGCTGATGGTGTTAAAGGTGACGGACAAAGGTCAGGGGCTTTAGTAGACTCTCTGCACACAGTCAGTGCTACCACTAGGTGGCGTGGTTGACCTGCCCCTGCAGTACCCAACGACACCAAACTTTGGTTAACCTGGCAGAAATACTTCTCGTCACAGTCACTCCTCTTGTGGCCAGCAGAGGTCGCCACGGCGCCACATGAATCCCAGTCCTTTGTTCGGAGGACAATCAGGTAGTCGGTGGGCTGCAGCTGGACTTCTTGCAACGGGACTGTGACGTACAGTATGACGCTTACAAGACTAGAACTTCACCAAGACGCAAACCTGACGTCATTATTCTATGTAGCCGGAAATATAAGTAATATATAATAAAAAAGATATGTATGCAATGGTATAGTCTACTGTATATAAGCCCATCCTTAGTGCACATGACTTTGTCTCTGTATGTAACGGATCCTTCTATTCATCATCATCGTCATCATCATCACCATCATCATCATCATAATTTCATTAACAGAAACTACTTAATGGGAAGTTATGGCAACACAGACAAAATCTCACTCATTAATGCATCTAACCCATGCAGTTAAAGGTGAACTAGTCAAGTAATATTACTGACATCTCCAAACAGTTGCCTGTTTCCTCCTCAAAACAGACTGCAGCTCTTGCAAATTCAGCTTTCACATCGGATGTCAAACCCGCCGCGGGTTACAGTAGATGTGTGTGTGTGTGTGTGTGTGTGTGTGTGTGTAGCTACATCACCCCGCCCTCCAGCACACACACACACACACACACACACCTGTCAGAGAAGCTGCCAGCGGATGGATAGGGGGGGCCCCCAACCTGCCATCATCACATCCGCGGCACAGCCATGGCGCCAACTACCCGCAGTTGCTGATGTCTGCCAGCCAGGATCAACCTTTTTTTTTCTTTCTTTTTTTTTTTAAAGAAAAACTCTGGGCAGCCCCCCAATACGCACATCCCCTCCCTTTCCCGCCTCAAACACACACACACACACACACACGCAGGCACACATCTCTCCAAAGGCTGACTGAATTGGGTTAGGTATTTGGGGTGATTAATTACAGCTAAAGCAGCGGGTAAAGATCGAGACGTGTGGCAGAGGAGAGGGAGACGTTGATTTCCGGTGAGTACACCAGCCAATAGCTGTTTTTCCCACCTGTTATGGATTAAATATCCCGATTATCGATGCCTCCTTGTTAAGCCAGCCCCAGCCGTTGGTGTGGTCTCACGAGCCCTCTTTCAGCCGGAGATAGCGAGTGCACCTGTGGGTGTGTGTGCTCTCCCGCCAGCCCCCTATCCCGCCTCGTGCACGCGCGCCTCTCCTCCTCTCCTCCTCGTCTCTCCTCGCTCTCCTAACGCCTGCTCACTCGGAGATCCCGACTTCTGGAGAGTTGAACCAAAACATTGTGCCGGAGCGGATCCTGACTAACCCTTGAACTGCCTGTAACGGAAAAAAAACTCTTTTGTTTTCGCGCCTCCACAAGTGACCCGCAAGGCAAGCACAAGTTTGATGGGGACTTTGATCTCAGGGCGGGAAAATGCCTGTTATGAAAGGATTGCTCGCGCCACAAAACACGTTTTTGGACACCATAGCGACGCGTTTTGACGGGACCCGTGAGTATTACCTGCTTAAAGGGAGCCATATGCCTACTGTCATCCCCTTTGCTTGTGACAGGAACAGCCTGAATTAGATTCGAATACTTAATTGGCTTAATAGCACATACTGTTTTGTTTCATTTTGTATACATTTGAATAATTATTTGGGTAATTAATTAGGTATGACTTGGTTGAAGTTTAAGCACTGTAAAATGTGTAAAATGTGTGTAAATATTAGGTGTGTGTTATTTAGCAGCTTGATGGAGGGAATTGGGCTGCGTTATGCGGAATTCATACAGGAGGGCTGTTTGTGTATTACTGTATTACTGTTTGTTACTATGTGTGTGTGTGTGTGTGTGTGTTTGTGTGTGTGAGAGAGAGAGAAAGAAAAAAGACAGGACCTTGTGTGTATCGGGTGTTTTGAGTGAAAAGATGTAGCCTTGATTTTGGCGCACCTGTGTTTCGCCGATGTATGGCGTTTCAGCACCATGGACAGAGCTCTATACAAATTCAGATTCCAGCGCCCGTCTGCTCTATTATGTTGCGTAATCTGTCGATTTTTCTTTTTCAAGGCAACTTTTAGTGTACACACAGACACACACTCTCACACACACACACACACACACACACACCGACACACACACACACAAAGAGCGGATGATAAACCATCTGTGTGCCCTGCCTGAAATGTCAGGCATTTCTTTGTGCACACAAGGCTGTGTGTCTCGAATTTGACTCAGCCACAAACAGTCACCACAACAAAACTGTGATGAAAAGAAGTTTTCTCCCTGTCGCCGGCGCTAGCTGTGTGTAAGGGAGTAGGCGAGGAGCAGGAAGAGGAAGAGAAGTAGGCTCGCGGACTGACGGCCCGTGTGTGTGTGGGGACCCGTTACGGTCCCCCTGCAGCTGCCTCTCCTCCTCCTCCTCCTCTTCCTCCTCCTCCTCCTCCTCCTCCTCCTCTTCCTCCTCCTCCTCCTCCTCCTCTTCCTCCTCCTCCTCCTCCTCCTCCTCACCACCGCGGTTCCGTCCGCACGAGGACCCATCCATCATATTTAAT
This sequence comes from Setipinna tenuifilis, assembly GCA_030347295.1. Lineage (NCBI taxonomy): Eukaryota > Metazoa > Chordata > Actinopteri > Clupeiformes > Engraulidae > Setipinna > Setipinna tenuifilis. The sequence goes on along the minus strand of CM059283.1, from coordinate 3,441,985 downwards.
TGGTCGGCGGCGACGTAGTGGCAGGTGGGGCTTCATATCGGGCCCAGTCTGTAGTCACACACACACACACACACACACACACACAGTAACAGTAATACAGTAATACACAAACACCAGTCTGTAGTCTGTAGGCTTTTGTTTGTTTTTTTTGCCTGGACAGGAGAGGAGAGGCGAGGGGAGGAGAGAAGCAGTGAAATGATTTCGCTCCTCCAGTCCTCCGGTCCTCCAGACACACACACACACACGCACACAAACACACACACACACACACACACACACATAGTAACAAACAATAATACAGTAATAGACAAACACCGTTCCGGTCCTCTAGTCCTCTAGTCCTTCAGTCCTCCGGTCCTCTAGTCCTCTAGTCCTCAGACACACACACACACACACACATACACACACACACACACACACACACACAGTCCTCCAGTCATCTAGTCCTCCTCGCGGCCGCTCCGGGTCACTTGATTCTCCTCCTCCCATCTGCACACACCAAAGAGCCTTGTTCTCCTTCCTGCGCTCTCTCTCTCTCCCTCTCTATCTTTCTCTCTGACCCCCCCCCCCCCCGCCTCGATTTCAGTTCAGTTCAGTTGTGTACAATGTTGCAAAAGCACAAAGAATAATAGAATAATAGACCAATGCATTGGCATCTGCCACCTGCCTCTCCTCATCATCACTCATCAGCATTACCTCTCTAGAGCCGCGAGCCTCTCCACCCACCGGAGCATGGTGACATGGTGACAAGGTCACACCTCCAGCTGACAAGGTCACACCCCCACCACATTAGTGTCCTGTAATTGTGCTTAAATGTTTTTAACCGCAGTTTACAACTGGGGTGGGGCTATTTTAAACTGGGGTGGGGCTACATGACACCTGAGAACAGTCTCGCTTATTCTGTGGGCCCCTCTCTCTCTCTTTCTGTCTTTCTCCTACTATATCCCCCCCCCTTCTTCACCTACTCCCTACACCCCTATCCCATACACACACACACACTCTTTTTCTCTCATATACCTCCTTAAATTCCACTGTTACACACACACACACACACACACACACACACATGCGCGCATGCCAAACACATAGCACCATGCATAGTTGTGCTCCCCAAAAATAGGTGCCTTTTCACTGCAACTACCCTTTCACTGCAACTCCCCCCACTCTCCTTCAACCCTCCCTCCCCACCGCCACCACACACACACACACTCATTTTGTCTCATACACTTCACACACACACACACACACACACACACACACACACACACACACACACACACACACACACACACACACACCAACCAAATAGCACTATGAACAGTTGTGCAGTTGTGTTTCCCCAAAAATAGGCGCCTTTTTACAGCGATTACCCTTTCAGGGGGGTCCCCGGGGGCATCTACGGCCACGCAAGGCTTCACTTCACTCCCCAAACGCCCCCCCCCCCAACCCCCAATCCCCGAGTAACCGCCGCTGCCCTTGAGCGAAAGCCCCATCGCCCAATATAGCTCCCCAATACAGAAAGGGGGGTGGGGATAGGGGGAGCCACCACAGGTAGGAATGCCCTATTTTTACAGAACTGCGTCTCTCGGAGGGAATGTCGCAGGTGAATCTGGAATCTGTGCCGTGTTTTCACGGTGTGGAAGTGGGCTAGAGGAGACGGCCAGCCAGGCTTCCCGGGGAAGGAGGAAAGGACCACAGTGACGTCACCAGGCAGGAGCAGAGCGGAGCAGACCAGGGTGAGGGGTTATCCAGGGAGAGAGGGAGAGAGAGAGAGGGAGGGAGAGAGAGAGCATGTGAGGGAGAGAGAGAAAGAGAGAGGAAGGGAGAGTGAGAGAGAGAGAGAGGGAGGAGGAGAGAGAGGGTGAGGGGTTATCCAGGCAGAGAAGGAGAGAGAGAGGGAGGGAGAGAGAGAGCATGTAAGGGAGAGAAAAAGACAGAGGGAGGGAGGGAGGGGGAGAGTGAGAGAGAGGGAGAGAGAGGGAGAGGGGAGAAAGGAAGAAATGAGGAGGAAGAGGGTGAAGGGTTATCTGGGCAGGGAGAAAGGTGTTCATTTCCGGCTATAACAGAGAAAGACAGAGAGGGAAAGGGAGGGAGAGAGAGGGTGAGAGAGGGAGGTAAGATAAGAGAAAGAGAAGGAGAGAGGGAGGGAGAGAGAGTGAGAAGGAGACAAAGCCAGATAGAGGAGGAGAGCAAGGAGCAGAGAGAGAGGTGGAGAGGGAGAGCGAGTGAGAGAGAAAGAGGGAGGGAGAGGGAGGGAGAAGGAGAGAGAGAGAAAGAGGGAGGGAGAGGGAGAGAGCGAGAGAGTGAGAGATAGGGGAGAGAGAAAGAGAGAGCATGAGAGAGAGAGGGGGAGGTAAAGCAAGAGTGAGAGGGTGATAAAGCAAGATAGAGGAGGAGAGCAAGGAGCAGAGAGAGAGGTGGAGAGGGAGAGAGAGTGAGAGAGCGAGAAAGATGGGGAGAGAGGGAGAGAGAATATGAGAGAGCAAGAGAGATGGGGAGAGAGGTGGGGAGAATATTAGAGCGCAAGAGAGATGGGGAGAGAGGGAGAGAGAGAGGTAGAGAGCAAGAGGGAGAAGGGGGGGAGCGAGCGCGTGGGGAGAAAGAGGGAGAGAGTGGGAGAAAGAGAGAGGTGGGGAGAGAGGGAGGGGAGTGAGAGAGAGAGGGGGGTGAGGGGTCTCCTCTTTCCCTCATATGTGTGACGAGGGAGAAAGATGGGGAGAGAGGGAGAGAGAGGGGGGGGAGAAAGAGAGAGGTGGGAAGAGAGGGAGAGAGACAGAGGTGGGGAGAGAGATAGGGCGAGGGAGGGAGCGAGGGGGGAGCATGGGGGAAACGAGGGGGGTGGGGGGTGGGCAGAGGGGTCCCCTTATATGTGTGACGTCATGGCTCCTCTGGGAGTCCCCACACAGGGCCGAGAGCAGCGAGCCCCCCTGCTCTCGCGTTCCGTATTCTCCACACGTGGCGAGCGACATCAATCACCAGATCGCCACGGCGACCCCTCTCCCGCTCCTCCGGCTAAATGAAGAAAACACTGACCCAGATCTGCTCGTGTGATGGGGCCCCCCCCCACGTCCCACAAGCTGGGCCCCCCCTCTCATCTCACGTCTGAGGCAAGGACCTCCCCCCCTCTCCCTCTCCCTCTCCTGCGGAGGGGAAAATATAAATCAGCCATTGCTGGATGTGCCTGTATACCTGAGGGAGGCTGTGTGTAGGTGATGTCCTTATCGGCCACACGACTCCATCAAAGTCCTTCC
>CM059283.1:3433734-3436234 GCA_030347295.1 Setipinna tenuifilis | reverse complement strand
GCTGGGGTGGTGTGTGTGTGTGTGTGTGTGTGTGTGTGTGTGTGTGTGAGGGAGCTCAGCTCTGGCTGGCTGTATTGCTGGGGTGGTGTGTGTGTGTGTGTGTGTGTGTGTGTGTGTGTGTGTGAGGGAGCTCAGCTCCGGCTGGCTGTATTGCTGGTGTGTGTGTGTGTGTGTGTGTGTGTGTGTGTGTGTGTGTGTGTGTGTGTGTGAGGGAGCTCAGCTCCGGCTGGCTGTATTGCTGGGGTGGTGTGTGTGTGTATGTGTGTGTGTGTGTGTGTGTGTGTGTGAGGGAGCTCAGCTCTGGCTGGCTGTACTGCCGAGGTGAGGAGGGGGAGCTGGGCTCCGGAGATCTTCGGCCCAATTTCAGCTCTGAAGCATGTGTGACTGCAGTGGAGAGAGTAGCACTGGATACCTACAGCATGTGACTGCAGTGGAGAGAGTAGCACTGGATACAGTACATACAGCATGTGTGACTGCAGTGGAGAGAGTAGCACTGGATACAGTACATATAGAGTGTGTGACTGCAGTGGAGAGAGTAGCACTGGATACAGTACATACAGCATGTGTGACTGCAGTGGAGAGAGTAGCACTGGATACAGTACATATAGAGTGTGTGACTGCAGTGGAGAGAGTAGCACTGGATACCTACAGAATGTGACTGCAGTTAAGAGTGGCCCTGTGTACTGTACCTATAGAGTGTCTTTTTGCAATGGAAGAGTATCACTGTACTGTGTCTACAGAGTGCATTATTGCAGTGGAGAGAGTAGCACTGTAGTGTGTATCTACAGAATGTGTGACTGCAGTGATGAGAGTGGCACTGTAGTGTATCTACAGAGTGTGTTATTGCAGTGGAGAGAGTGACACTGTAGTGTCTGTCTACAGAGTGTGTGACATCAATGATGAGAGTGGCACTTTGTACTGTACCTACAGAATGTGTGACTGCAGTTATGAGAGTATCACTGTACAGTGTATCTACAGAGTGTGTTATTGCAGTGGAGAAAGTGACACTGCAGTGTGTCTACAGAGTGTGTAACATCAATGATGAAAGTGGCACTGTGTACTGTACCTATATAATGTGTTATTGCAGTGATGAGAGTTGCACTGTATGCCACTGTAGTGTGTGTCTACAGAATGTGTGACTGCAGTGGAGGAAGTGGCACTGTATATCTATAAGTGTGTTATTGCAGTGGAGAGAGTATCACTGTATATCTACAGAATGTGTTATTGCAGTGATGAGAGTTGCACTGTATGCCACTGTAGTGTGTATCTACAGAATGTGTGACTGCAGTGGAGGAAGTGGCACTGTATATCTATGAGTGTGTTATTGCAGTGGAGAGAGTATCACTGTATATCTACAGAATGTGTTATTGCAGTGATGAGAGTTGCACTGTATGCCACTGTAGTGTGTATCTACAGAATGTGTGACTGCAGTGGAGGAAGTGGCACTGTATATCTATGAGTGTGTTATTGCAGTGGAGAGAGTGGCACTGTGTACTGTAACGTACAGAGTGTGTTATTGCAGTTATGAGAGCGGCACTGTAGTGTATCTACAGAATGTGTTATAGCAGTGGAGAGAGTAGCACTGTAGTATACCCACAGAGTGTGTGACTGCAGTGAAGAGAGTATCACTGTATGCCTACAGAGTGTGTTATAGCAGTAGAGAGAGTTGCACTGTAGTGTGTCTCTACAGCGTGTGTGACTGCAGTGGAAGAGTAGCACTGTATGTGTGTACCTACAGAATGAGTTGTAGCAGTGGAGAGAGTTGCACTGTCATGTGTATCTACAGAATGTGTTATAGCAGTGATGAGAGTGGCACAGTAGTATTTCTACAGAATGTGTTATAGGCTATCAGTGGAGAGAGGGGGGGCACTGGGGCCCAGGAGAGTGTACTGGATAGCAGAGCAGCTACAAGAGGACTGAGGACAAGCATGGGGTCAGACAAGGACCTCTGGGGAAATAAAATAGGGTATAGACAGCCATGCTGGAGGGTAATGTAAAGAGACAAAGGAGATAGCGTGAGAGAAAGGATAGATAGATAGAGAGAGAGAGAGAGAGAGAGAGAGACGGAAAGAGAGAAAGAGAGAGAGAAAAAGAGAGAAAGAAAGAGGGAGACAGAGAGCAGGAGAGAAAAGAAAGAGAGGGAGAGAGACAGAGAGAAAAAGATGCAGAAAGAGAGGGAGACAGAGAGAGTAAGAGAGAGAGAGAAAGAAAGAGAGAGAGAGACAAAGAGGGAGAAAGAGAGACAGAAAGAGAAAGAGAGAGAGAAAAAAAGAGAGAGAGAGAGAGAAAGAAAGAGAGAGACGAGTGTTGTTCCTCCTCCACCTTAAGAAGGGTGTCAGTGGTAGTTTCCTCTGCTGACCTTTCAGCAGCTATCTCTGGTGCGATGGGAATATTGGGAGTATGAATGTCCTAAGGAATATCAGGGTTGGGAATATTCGGATAATTGGAAAGATAGATGTACTAAGGATTATTAGGGTTGGGAATATTCTGAATATCCAGA
>CM059283.1:3423734-3428734 GCA_030347295.1 Setipinna tenuifilis | reverse complement strand
TGTGTGTGTTTGTGTTCATGTGCCTGTGTTCATGTGCCTGTGTGTGTGTGTGTGTGTGTGTGTGTGTGTGTGTGTGTGTCCTGTGACAGACAGCAACTTCATCCTGGCGAATGCGCAGGTGTCTCAGGCCCACCCCATAGTGTACTGCTCCGATGGCTTCTGCGAGCTGACGTGTGTGTGTGTGTGTGTGTGTGTGTGTGTGTCTTGTGACAGACAGCAACTTCATCCTGGCGAATGCGCAGGTGTCTCAGGCCCACCCCATAGTGTACTGCTACGATGGCTTCTGTGAGCTGATGTGTGTGTGTGTGTGTGTGTGTGTCCTGTGACAGACAGCAACTTCATCCTGGCGAATGCGCAGGTGTCTCAGGCCCACCCCATAGTGTACTGCTCCGATGGCTTCTGCGAGCTGACGTGTGTGTGTGTGTGTGTGTGTGTGTGTGTGTCTTGTGACAGACAGCAACTTCATCCTGGCGAATGCGCAGGTGTCTCAGGCCCACCCCATAGTGTACTGCTACGATGGCTTCTGTGAGCTGATGTGTGTGTGTGTGTGTGTGTGTGTGTGTGACAGACAGCAACTTCATCCTGGCGAATGCGCAGGTGTCTCAGGCCCACCCCATAGTGTACTGCTCCGATGGCTTCTGCGAGCTGACTTGTGTGTGTGTGTGTGTGTGTGTGTGTGTGTGTGTGTGTGTCACAGACAGCAACTTCATCCTGGCGAATGCGCAGGTGTCTCAGGCCCACCCCATAGTGTACTGCTCCGATGGCTTCTGTGAGCTGACGGGCTTCGTGAGGTCGGAGGTCATGCAGCAGAGCTGTGCCTGCAAGTTCCTGTACGGGCCCGAGACGGACGATGACATCATACAGCACGTGGACACCGCCCTGCAGGAGCGCAGCGAGTTCAACCAGGAAGTCATGTTCTACAAGAAGACAGGTGAGAACATGCTCTTTGAGAACAACAGGTGGGAACATGTTCTACAAGAAGACAGGTAAGGACACCTGAGAACAGGTGAGAACAATGTGTTCTTCAAGAACACACATCACAACAGGAAGTCATGTTCTACAAGAAGACAGGTGAGAACAATGTGTTCTTTAAGAACAACAGGTGAGGTCATGTTCTACAAGAAGACAGGCGAGAATGTGTTCTATAAGAAGACAGGTGAGAACGTGTTCTACAAAAACACAGGTGGGAACAGGTGAGAAAGTGCTATTTTTTTTTTTTACATTACATTACATTGCATTTGGCAGACGCTTTTATCCAAAGCGACTTACAATCAAGGGGGACATAAGCAACAGAGGAGGACACAGAGTAGAGACACAACAGACATATGTACTTCTGCATAGGGATAGAGAGAGAGAGAGAGTTTAGATTAGTGTTTGTTAGTTATATTAGTTTTGTTAGGAAGGGAAGCAATCTCGGAAGAGAAGGGTTTTTACAAGCTTTTTAAAGATAGGGAGGGATGTTGCTGTTCTCACCTGTCTAAGGACAACAGGTAAGACCATGTTCTACAAGAAGACAGGTGAGAGCGCGTTCTTCAAGGACAATAGGTGACATTATGTTATATAACAAGACAGGTGACAACGTCTTCTTGAGAAGGTGAGAACAAGTGAGAACAGGTGAGAAGGTGCTTTTTATGAACAACAGGTAAGATCATGTTCTACAAGAAGACAGGTGAGAACATGCTCTTTGAGAACAACAGGTGGGAACAGGTGAGAACATGGTCTTCAAGAACACGGGAAGTCATGTTCTACAAGAAGACAGGTGAAGAGAATGTGGTCTTCAAGAACAACAGGTGGGACCAAGTGAGAACAGAATGTGTTCTTTAAGAACACAGGTGAGAACAGGTGAGGTCATGTTCTAGAAGAAGACAGGTGAGACCAATGTGCTCTTTAAGAGCAATAGGTAGGAACAGGTGAGAATAGGTGAGAACGTGCTCTTCAAGAACAACAGGTAAGACTATGTTCTACAACAAGCCAGGTGAGACCCATGTGCTCTTCAAGAACAACAGGTGAGAACAATAGGTGGGAACAGGTGACAACGTGTTCTTCAAGAACACAGGTGAGATTATGTTTTACAAGACTACAGGTGAGAATAATGTGCTCTTCAAGAACAACAGGTGGGAACAAGTGAGATCCTGTTCTACAAGAAAACAGGTCAGAATGTGCTCTTCAAGAACAACAGGTGATATCATGTTCTACAAGAAAACAGATGAGATTTCATTTTCATTTATTTCAAGACAATGGAACATAAGGGAACTGAACACAATAAGAACACGTTCTTGAGGAGAACAGATAGGGGTAGCATAGAACATGTTAAAAGAGAACATGGTGAGAACCAAGAACATGTTCTCATGCTTTGTTGAGAGAACTGGTGAACAGAACATGTCCCACGAGAGAGGAGTTGGTCAGGAGGTAAGAAACAGCCTGAACCTTTGACTACAACACTTGTGAAAGAATAAAGAATATGCTCTAGAACAGATGAGCTGAAAATGTATAACTCTTTAGTGAAAGATACTAAAAATGTATGATCCTTTAAGAGAGCGGAGAGAGCAGAGTTGAAAACACACCATTACTGTAATAACACATTGGGCAGCAGCATACTGTAACAGCATAAACAGCCTGAACCTTTGACTGCAAAACGGGTGAAAGCATGAAGAATATGCTCTAGAAGTGGGACTGATAAGGGACAGAGAACAGATAAGCTAAAAAGGTATGAGGGCAGCAGCATACTGTAACAGCAAGACTACAAGACTACAAGACTACAAGAATATGCTCTACAAGAAAACAGATAAGCTAAAATGATCCTTTAGTAAGAGAGTAGGGAGAGCAGATCTGAAAACAGACCCTTACTGGAATAATTACACAGAGAGCTACAGCAGCATACTGTAACAGCATAAACAGGGAAGAGGGCCTCAACATCTCTTCCATTAAATCAGCCTGAACCTTTGACTACAAAATGGGTGAAAGCATGAAGAATATGCTCTACAAGAGAACAGATACTGTAAGCTAACAATGTATCCTTTACAATAAGAGAGCACAGAGAGCAGAGTTGAAAACAGACCATTACTGTAATAACATGGAGGGCAACAGCATACTGTAACAGCACAAACAAGGAAGTGGGCCATGGCATCTCCTCCATTAAATCAGATGTGGCAGAAGACAGCCATGCGATAGTGATAGCGATGCACAGTGATGCACACAGACATCAGACATAAATATATAAAATAAAACATACTATATAAAATATAGTTTATAAAAGTCAACTTCAAGTATACTTCCTCAGTTTTAGTATAAAATAAGTATACTTATAGTAAACTTCAATAAAGTTCTTTTTGCTAAGGGAGAAGACAGCCATGCGATAGTCAGTGATAGCGATGCACAGTGATGCACACAGACATCAGACATCAGACATCAGGTCAGTGGATTGATTGACGTTGCATTATTCAGATGCCCAGGCCAGGCCATGCCATGTCTGTTATGGAGATGCTCGTGTGTGTGTGTGTGTGTGTGTGTCTGTGTGTGTGTCTGTCTGTGTGTGTGTGTCTGTATAAGTGTGTGTGTGTGTGTGTGTGTGTGTGTCTGTGTCTGTCTGTGTGTGTGTGTGTGTCTGTATAAGTGTGTGTGTGTGTGTCTGTATAAGTGTGTGTGTGTGTGTGTGTCTGTCTGTGTGTGTGTGTCTGTGTGTGTGTGTGTGTGTGTGTGTGTGTGTGTGTGTGTGTGTGTTATGGAGAAGAGCAGGGGGGTAGGAGTATGGAGTATCCATAATCTGAGTCCGATCGCCGGAGTGGAGTTACTGACTCACTGACAGGGGTCATGACAGATGTGCACGCACGTGCACAGACACACACACACACAGACACAGACACACACACACACACACACACACACACAGACACATACACACATACACACACACACACACACACACACACACACACACACACACACACAGATCATGTCATGACAGAGCTCATGACTCTTATGACAAGGAGAAGGTCAGCTGAGGACTCAAGGTTAGAGAGTTGGTCTTGGGGTCGGAGGGTTGCAGGTTTGAATCCCGTTCTAGTAGGAAGAATGGTGGTGGGGGAGTAAACAACTAGTGGAGTGGAGTTACTCACTCACCGGGGTCATGACAAATGTGCACACACACACACACACACACACACACACACACACACATGACAGATGTCATGACTCTTATGACAAGCAGAACGGCAGGTGAGGACTCTTGCGTAAGGTCGGGGGATCAGAGGGTCGCAGGTTATAACCGTGGACCAGAAGCAAAAATGTGGTTTGGGAAAGTCAGTAAGCAGTGTTCTCTGCACCCTCATCCATGACTGAAGTGCTCTTGAGCAAGGCATCTAACCCCACATTGCTCCAGGGACTGTAACTGAAACCCTGTACCTAAATAACTATAAGTCGCTCTGGATAAGAGCGTCAGCTAAGTGTAATGTAATGTAATGGTTTGGAGGATCAGAGGGCATCAGAGGGTCACAGGTTCGAATCCTGGACCAGTAGGAAAAGTGTGGTTTGGGGGAACAAGTAACCAGCACGCTCCTGCACCCACATCCAATAGAAAGACGTGTCGCGACACACAGACACAGACACAGACACAGACACACAGACACACACACACACACACACACGTAATGTAATGTAATGTAATAGGGGTCATGTAGGGGTCACCCACGATGCCCTGGTTAAATTACCAACCTGGCTGACTTACTGTAGTCTCGACCCCTACTCATTGCCAGAGTTGTTAAAGATCTCAGGGTCACTTCATCTGAACCCCTTGTCACTGCCAGAGTTAGAGATCTCAGGGTCACTAAGTCTGAACCCCTAGTCACTGCCAGAGCCGGAGATCTCAGGGTCACTTGGTCTGTACCTCTAGTCACTGCCAGAGTTGGAGATCTCGGGGTCACTTGGTCTGTACCCCTCGTCACTGCCAGAGTTGCAAATCTCGGGGTCACTCCATATGAACCCCTCGTCACTGACAGAGTTAG
>CM059283.1:3398734-3413734 GCA_030347295.1 Setipinna tenuifilis | reverse complement strand
ATTTGAGACATATTTGACAGATTTAAACAGGAGGGACATACCGTATGTGTTTATATGGTGGTTAAATGGTTAAATGCAGAATATCTTTATACAGAGGTAAATGCTGGATATTGCTTTGCTTGGTGGATAGATGTTCAAATGCAGCTTCTATTCATATGAGAGAACGCTGGATATTGCTTTGCTTCTTGGTTAAATATTTCAGTGCAGATTCTCTTCATATGAGGGATGACTGGATATTGCTTTGCTTGGTTTTTTTTTAAATTTGAGATATATTTGACAGATTTAAACAGGAGGGACAGATGAGTTTATATGGTGGTTAAATGGTTAAATGCAGAGGGATCTCTTTATGCAGAGGGAAAGCTAGATATTGCTTTATTGCTCAAATGCAGATTCTCTTCATATGAGAGAATGCTAGATATTGCTTTGCTTGGTGGTTAAATGTTTTTTTTGTTCATTTTAATTTGCAAAGAAGAAGAGAGTTAGATGGACAGAATGCAACAAAACAACAGATGTAGATTACACAGAACAGAAACACTAACAAAACACTAACAGGAGTTACAGAGACTGGACAGTACTGCATACAGTATTTGTTGATAGAATGATGTACAGTTGGCTAATGGAGAATTAAACAGGAGGGACATACATGTATGAGTATATATGGTGGTTAACTGTTTTATATGAGGAAAAGCTGGATATTGGTTTGCCTGGTGTTAAAATGCAAATTGTCTTCATCATGAGTACGAGAGAATGTAAGACGGCATTTTGTTTGGTAACTGGTAGCTTATGTCCTCCTCACTTTGGATAAAAGCTTCTGCTAAGTGTAATGTAATGTAATGTAATGATTAAATGTTCAAAGGTAGACAAATGCCTTTCGTATTAATTGGACTGTATGTATGTGTGAATTATGGGATGTCAAATTGAACACATGAGTATTTCTCGCTCTGATGGAGATTATCCACATTACAGTTATTCCATTAATATATGAGCCAACATGACAACTATGAACTGTTGTTGGTCTTGTGTGTGTGATCGTATTTTTCTTTGTGTGGGTGACTATGTTTGTGTGTGTATATGTGTGTGTGTATGTGTGTGTATGTCCATGTTTGTGTGTGTGAGTGTGTGTGCGTGTATATGTGTGTGTGTGTGTGTGTGTGTGTGTGTGGCTGCTTACTGTTGCTGTGTTTGCTGTGACCCTGCAGACATTGTGTTCAGCTTCTGCACGTCCTACGTGAGCAAGTCTGGTGTGTGTGCGTGTGTGTGTGTGTGTGTGGTTGCTTACTGTCGTTGTGTTGTCTGTGACCCACAGACATCGTGTTCAGATTTCACACGTCTTACGTGAGCAAGTCTGGTGTGTGTGTGTGTGTGTGTGTGTGTGGTTGCTTACTGTCCTTGTGTTTGCTCTGACCCTGCAGACATCTTGTTCATAGATGTGTACAGTACGTCCATGTTTGTGTGTGTGTGTGTGTGTGTGTGTGTGTGTGGTTCCTTACTCTTGTTGTGTTTCCCCTGTCCTGCAGACATCGTCTTTAGCTTCCGTACGTCCTACGTGAGCAAGTCTGCTGTGTGTGTGTGTGTGTGTGTGTGTGTGTGTGTGTGTATATGTGTGTCTGTGTGAGAGAGTGTATGTGTGTGTATGTGTGTGTGTGTGTGTGTGTGAGTGTATATATATATATATGTGTGTGTGTGTGTGGTTGCTTACTGTGTTTTCTCTAACCTGCAGACATCGTGTTCAGCTTCCGTACCTCCTACGTGAGCAAGTCTGGTCAGGTGATCTTCGATGCGCGGCAGATCTGCTTCCACTACATGACCACCTGGTTCATTATCGACCTGGTGGCTGCCCTGCCCTTCGACCTGCTCTACGCCTTCAAAGTCAGCGTGGTGAGTGAACTTTGACCCCCCTGTACGCCTTCAAAGTCAGTGTGGTGAGTGAACTTTGACCCCCCTGTACGCCTTCAAAGCCAGCGTGGTGAGTAAACTTTGACCCCCTGTACGCCTTCAGAGCCAGCGTGGTGAGTGCTGTTTGACCTGTGTACATAGAAGATACTAACAAGTGTATATAGGAAGGCTCAGGGCTGTGAGGTGTGTGTGTGTGTGTGTGTGTGTGTGTGTGTGTGGTCAGTGCACTACCTCTGACCCCCCTAAGCCGAGCTGTAAGGTGTGTGTGTGTGTGTGTGTGTGTGTGTGTGGTCAGTGCCCTACCTCTGACCTTCCTAAGGGGGCACTGTAAGGTGGGGAGGAGAAGATGATTCCATGGGCCCTGTACAGAAGATAACAACCAACATTATTACTGCTATGTACAGGGGCTGTAATGGTTTAACTTTACGCTGCATTTTATACAGAGGGTCTGGCTGTGCTGTATTGAGAAACATTTGCTTTCTGGAGTTGTAGACTCGGCTGAACTATAAAACGATTGTCTGCCTTTATCCAATCACCAAACGTCTGATTGTGAGGTATGCAATTAGCCTGGCTATAAGCCCGCCTACGCACTACAGTTCAAATGTCGTGCACAAAGTAGATGTCTGCGAGTTGGTCTTGGGATCGGAGCATTGCAGGTTTGATTCCCATACGTAGTGAATCACCAGCACTCTCCAGCATCCCACTGCATGGCTGAGGTCCCCACACACACACACACACATGCATGGCTGAGGTCCCCACACACACACACACACACCCATGCATGGCTGAGCACCCCACACACACACACACACCCCCATGCCTGGCTGAGGACCCCACACACACACCCCCATGCATGGCTGAGGTCCCCACACACACACCCCCATGCATGGCTGAGGTCCCCACACACATACCCATGCATGGCTGAGGTCCCCACACACACACACCCCACTGCATGGCTGAGGTCCCCACACACACACCCATGTCTGGCCGAGGTCCCCACACACACACACACACCCCCATGCATGGCTGAGGTCCCCACACACACACCCCCATGCATGGCTGAGGTCCCCACACACACACCCCCATGCATGGCTGAGGTCCCCACACACACACCCCCATGTATGGCTGAGGTCCCCACACACACACACCCATGCATGGCTGAGGTCCCCACACACACACACCCCCCTATGCCTGGCTGAGGTGCCCTTGAACACTGTAACTCCACGTTGCACCGGGGGGACTGTCTGTCCCTGTACCTACACACACACACACACACACACAGTAGCCGTCTGTCCCTGTACCTAATTTACTGCAGGTCACTGTGGATTAGAGTTGTGGCTAACTGTAATGTACAGCACACAATTGGGGTACACTGAAGGTCATGGACCCCCCCCCCCCCCCCCCAACCCTAACCCTCCCCCCACTCTAGTCAATACAGCCAATCCCATTGGTAAGGCCAATCCCAGTGCCGTACCAGTAAGGGAATTGGTCCAGCTAACGAAGATTATAGTACATGTGCAGCCCTCTCCCCACATCCACAGCCACTTATGGGGTGCCCGTGAGTAAAGGCACCTTATCCCCAAATGCCCCCCCTGCTCATACGCACCACACGACAGACACTCAGGCAAGGTCCAGGCAGCCAGACACTATTCTGCTGTCATAACCATCACACACTCAGGCAAGATCCATGCAGAGACTACTGGTCCTCATAATCATCACACTACAGAGACTCAGGCAAGGACTATGCACCCAGACACTATTCTGCAGTCATACCCACCACACAACAGACGCAGGCAAGGTCAATACAGCCAGAGACTACTCATCCTCATCCAATAGGCATCAATAGGCATCACACAAGAGAGACTCAGGCAGCCAGAGACTACGCATCCTCATAAAGCATCACACAACAGTAATGTAATGTAACACAACAGAGACTCAGGCAGCCAGAGACTACTTGTCCTCATAATCATCACACAACAGACACTCAGGCAAGATCCATACAGCCAGAGACTACAGTACTCATCCTCATAAGCATCAACAGAGACTCAGGCAGCCAGAGACTATTCCGCTGTCATAAGCATCACACAACAGAGACTCAGACAAGGTTCCAGCAGCCAGAGACTCTCTCGTACTCATAATCATCACACAACAGAGACTCAGGCAGCCAGAGACTCCTCTTCCTCATACAGTAGGCATCACACAACAGAGTCCCAGACAAGGTCCCTGCAGCCAGGGACTACTCGGCTACTCAGTCTCGCACCCTGTTGGCATTCAGGCCAGATGACCTCCACTGCAGTGCCAGAACATTCTGTACCCAGCGATGTGGGCATTGGGCATGGGCATGGCGTGGGGCCTGGCATTGATATTGGCATGAGTGTGAGAGTGAGTGTGCCTCTTCAGAGACGCAGGCTGACGTCGGCTCTGACCTTCACGGTCTGCATACTCAACTAGAAGTGATGATGCAGAGAGAGAGTCAAGGTCACCTCAAAGGCTGGGACCACAGGCAAACTGGATCAGTGCTAAAGTATCAGTGCTGATAAGTAGTGTACATTAAAAGAACTATTTGTTTGATTAATCAGTGCTGATAAGTAGTGCGAATTAAAAGGACTATTTGTTTGATTTCAGGGCTACAGTCATCCTCCATCTATTGCAGTATTTACATCCCAGATACCCCTGCAATAGGTGAACATCTGTGATACAGCGAGACCATATAGAAGACATTTCATGTTATAGTTTAAGCCTTAAAATACATTTACTGTATGTATTATCGAATTAGTACAGCATTCTAATAAATATTTGTATGTTACAGTATAGTTATCATAAATGATAATATTGTTCTGGCAAACTTTTCTTTATCATGCATAGTGACATATGCTATAAACCGAATAATGAACTGGTAGCTACCACTTACTGAATGGGGCATACAGTAGAGAAATGAAACTGAAAGTGAATGTCTATGCCCCATTCACAGTTACTGTTAGCTATTAGTTCATTAATAAGTTGGTCTATATGGCATCAAATGTTCAGGTTCTTTTTCCTACCAACAGCACTTGTTTACCTTGAACAACACACAAACCCACGCTCACATATCTTTCTCTCACTTACGCACACACACATTCTCTCTCTGTCTCCCACACACTCTGTGACACACACACACACACACACACACACACACACACACACACACACACACACACACACACACACTTGTACAGGCACCCATTGTTGGGGATTAACTCCCACAGAAGTTCCCCTTTAAAGCATACAGCATCTACTATAGACTATGGTCCTCCTGTGAGTCATCTGTGTGCCCCATTAAGACTGGTTTAGTGTGAATGCCTACTGGTCTGCTAGTGCTGGTGCTTTTATTGTGAAGTGTCTCCGGGCCAACGGCTGCTGCTATTATGGGATGTCACCCTGGTAAATGAGAGAGGATGGCCCATGCTAGTGCTAGAGTGGAAATCTATGAGCCCAAGGAAAGGCCAATTTACTAGTTACACACAGACACACACACACACACACACACACACACACACACACACGCACACACACACACTATGTGTCTGTCCGACACACAAACCCACACTCGCATATATCTCTCACCTACACACACACACACACACACACACACACACACACACACAGACTTTGTGTCTGTCCACATAACCACACAAACCCACACACGCATACCTCTCTCTCACACTCACACACACACACATTCTCTCTGTGTCTCCCACACACTCTGTGACACACACACACACACACACACACACACACACACACACACACACACACACACACACACACTTGTACAGGCACCCATTGTTGAGCCCAGACAGCGGGGTAGCGGTGACACTCTGCTGTAAAACAATAGGAAATCAAACTGCAGCAGGGCTCCACTGGGACCCATTAGACACTAATGATGAGGGGATAGAGAGGGAGAGAGAGAGGAAGGGAGAGAAGGAGAGAGTGAGAGAGAGGGAGAGAGAGGGAGAGAGAGATGGAGGGAGGGAGGGAGAGAGGGAGAGAGAGAGGGAGAGAGGTGGACAGGGAGACAGAGAGAGGTGGACAGGGAGACAGAGAGAGAGAGAGGAAGAGAGGGAGAGAGGTGGACAGAGAGACAGAGAGAGGTGGAGAGAGAGAGCGGGAGAGAGAAAGAGCGGGAGAGAGGTGGACAGGGAGACAAAAAGAGATGGAGGGAGGAAGAGAGAGAGGAAGAGAGGACAACAATTTAAGGTAAACACAGCAGGTTGTCTAGATCGGGGGACAGAAAATGAGAGACAGAGGGAAAGAAAGAGAGAGGGGAGGAGAGAAATAAAGTGACGGATAGAAAGAGAAAAAGTGAGGGATAGAGAATGAAAAACAAGGAGAGAGAGGGGAAAAGAGCAAAAGAGAGAGAAAGCAGGAGAAAGCGAAGAGGAGGAATAGAGAGAGAGAAGAGGAGGAATAGAGAGTGAACACAGCAGGTTGTCTAGATCGGGGGAGACAAAATGAGAGACAGAGAGGGAGAGAAAGAGAGAGGGAAACAGGGAGAAAGTGAGAGTGAGAGAAAGGGAGGGAGAGAAAGTGAGGGATAGAGAGATAAAAAGGGAGGAAGAGAGAGAGGGAAAAGCAAAAGAGAGAGAAAGCAGGAGAAAGACAGAGAGAGAGAGAGAGAGAGAAGAGGAATACAGAGTGAACACAGCAGGTTGTCTCAGCTTGTGGTACATGGCCGCACACGCGCACACACACACACACACACACACACACGCAAACGCAAACGCACACACAGACACACATGCACACGCACAGCAACTTTTACACCCACATTCCCATTCTTACTCCCTGTCTCTCTCTCTCTCACTGTCATTCTCTCTCTCACAGACACACACACACACACACATACACACACACACACACACACCTGTGCAGTTAGAGAAGCATGGTGTTTCCCTATTGGATAAAGTGGCACTTCCATTAATCATCTGCATTCAGGCTTCTCTCCTCTTTTCCTCTCTTCTTTCCTTTTCTCTTCTCTTCTTTCCTCGTCTTTTCCCTTCTCTTCTCTCCTCCTCTGTCCTCTTCTGTCCTCTTTTCCTCTCTGCTTTCCTTTTCTCTTCTCTTCTTTCCTCTTCTTTTCCCTTTTCTTCTTTCCTCTCCTCTTCTCTTCTCGTCTCCTGTCTCTATTACTCTCTGATCTGTCCATCCCTGTGTTTCCAGTTTTGTTTTCTTTCCTCCACCTTACTGTATCCCTCCATCTTTCCTCTTCCCCCTTTCATCCTCTCTCTCCTATAAGTGTGAGGCATACTGCAGAACTTAACCAGCTAAGTGGAGCTGTGTGTGTGTGTGTGTGTGTGCATGCGTGTGTGTGTGTGCGTATGTGTGTGTGTGTGCGTATGTGTGCATGTGTGTATGTGTGTGCGTGTGTGTGTGTGTGTGCGTGTGTGCTTGTGTGTGTGTGTGTGCGAGGTGCAATTTGTAGGGAGGATGGAAGGAATCCCCCCCCCCCCACCCCCGGGATATTTTTATCTGTGGTGAGGAGAAGGACTGTCCCCTTTGTAGCGATTACTGCAACTCAGCTGATGCTACTTAAAACCTAATGATCTAAACACATGCCCCCCCCCCCCCCCCCCCCCCACACACACACAAACACACACACTCCTATTTTACAGGACCCACACACACACACACACACACACACACATACACTCACACGTACCGATCTAAACACATGGGCCTGTACATCTAGTGTGAGAGTTAATGTAACGTGTGTGAGTGGGGGAAGTAGACTCGGCCAAAGCGGTAGATAGAACAGGACTAAGCTAACTATGAAACACATTCAGAGCAGCATATCGATACTGTCCTATTGTACAGGACCTGCACACACACACACACACACACACACATACACTCCGATTGTACAGGACCCGCACACACACACACACACACACACATACACACACTCCTATTGTACAGGACCCTGAGTGTTGACAGCATATTGTGCTATTAAGCGGATTATTTTTGAGTGTTACATTAAAGTTCAGCTAAAAACGACTCACACACAAAATGTGCAAGTAAAGGACTTTATAGACCTCCCACCTGCATTGATACATTACTGAGTCAGACCTCAGAGCCACCTTTTGTGTGTGTGTGTGTGTGTGTGCATGCATGTGTTTTTATGTGTGTGTCTGTGCGTGTGTGTGTGTGTGTGTGTGTGTGTTAATATGTATGTGTGTGTGTGTGTTTGTGTGTGTGCACGCACGTATGTGTGTGTGCATTTGTGCTTAAGCAGGTGATCAGTGATTGACAGTTCTTGTGCGTAAGGCAAAACTGAAACATTGTTTTTACGCCACAATATAACAGTAATGTCCTCCAGGGTCTCATGTCACACCCCTCTTATGTGACACGTACAGCCCCATTAATCTCCCAGTCTCTCAGTCCCCAGTTCCCAGTCACCACCCCCCAACCCCCCCCCCCCCCCCCCCCCCTCCGTCACCCCTCCAGCCCCCAGCCTAGCAGCCATTCTGTCACTACACAGGAGGGCCTCATGTTTAACCCTCTCCATCCAGAGGGGGGGCTAAGCCTGCTTCACAGGGTCAAAGGTTAAAGGTCAAAGCGTTTATTTGTGTCAACCATACGCAACGCCAAATCACATGTGCTGAACCAACCATACGCAACGCCAAATCACATGTGCTGAACCCACCATACGCAACGCCAAATCACATGTGCTGGGAGCACAGTTAGAACCAAAACATGGCAGGACTTTTAGACTAAGCTGGGAACCACAGGGGACATTAGTGGTGCTCTCCACAGTGTCATGACTGATCTCTCTGGCACTACTGGATTATAACACAGCTTGCCAAACTGTTGAAACACTTTAAGGCTGCCACAGCAGTGAAAACCCTGTTGCCATTTCCGACATCCTATCTTTGTGAAGTGGGGTTTTCTGCAGTGACAGCAACAAAAACAAAACAACGGAGTAGACTAGGCATAAGCAACACACTTCGGGTGTCAATGTCTTCTATCACTCCCAGATGGGGCCGTCTCATTGCAGAGAAACAAGCGCAGGGGTCCCATTGATTTGACGTTATGTTTGAACGTCGTAATGTTGAAATATTGTTGAATGTTGAAGGAATGAAAATAAAATTTTATTTATAAATGTATCTGGCGCATCTGTATCTGAAGGTATATTTAAAGTAAACGTTAAAATAGCGACCAGTCACGAGTCAGTGCGCTCTGAGAACGACACCCCCCCCCCCCCCCACCCCGGGCCGCAGTAAAATTGTCAAGCGCGTTCACCGGTCCGCGGTGATAAAAAGGTTGGTGAAACAGGTGCAGCCCAATGAGATGAGATGAGAGGAGAGCAGGTGCTTTAAGCTACATGCTTTGTATGAAATGTGCTACGCAAGTAAAGACAACGTGTTATTATTTTGGACTAAGCTGGATCTCCAGTGTCTGTTTCTGATCTCATCTGTGCCCTCTGGTCTCATCTGTCCTCTCCATGTGGTCTATCTTACCCATCATGCATCTCACCTGTGCCACCTGCTCTCCTCTCATCTCCTCTCATTGGGCTGCACCTGTCTCACCATGTCTCTATCCTCATGATCTCACCTGCTCTCACCTCACCTGGTCTTACCCATCTCACCTATCTCACCATGTCTCTATTCTAATCACCTGCTCTGAACTGCTCTCACCTGGTCTTACCCATCTCACCTGTCTGAACTGGTCTCACCTGTCTTTCCTGTCTAACCTGCTCTAGCCCATTTCACCTGCCTTACTGTCCTTCAGAAGCATGTGTGGTCCACCTGTCTCCTGTATCTCACCTGTCTTTCTGTCCTTCCCGTCTCCTCTACTGTATCTCACCTGTCTTACTGTTGTTCTGTGGTGTCTGTGGTCTCACCCATCTCCTGTATCTCACCTATCTTGCTGTCCTTCCTGTCTCCTCTATCTCACCTGTCTTGCTGTGCTTCTGAGGTATCTGTGGTCCACCTGTCTTACTGTATCTCACCTGTCTGTCTGTCCTTCCCAGGTGTCTGTGGTCCACCTGCTGAAGACTGTGCGGTTGCTACGGATCCTTCGACTGCTGCAGAAAATGGTGAATTCACTTTATCTGTCTAACCTCCTTCATCATTTGCATGTTCTCTCTCTTGCTCTCTATGCTGTGTATGTGTGTGTGTGGCTATGAGACTGTGTGTGTTTGTGCATATGTGTGTGTGTGTGTGTGGCTATGGGACTGTGTGTGTTAATGAATGAGTGTGTGTGTGTGTGTGTGTATATGTGTGTGTGTGTGTGTGTGTGGCTATGGGACTGTGTGTGTTAATGAATGAGTGTGTGTGTGTGTGTGTGTGTATATGTGTGTGTGTGTGTGTGTGGCTATGGGACGGTGTGTGTGTGTGTGTGTGTGTTTGTGCATATGTGTGTGTGTGCGTGTGGCTATGGGGCTGTGTGTGTTTGTGCATGTGTGTGTGTGTGGCTATGGGACACTGTGTGTGTTTGTGCATATGTGTGTGTGTGTGTGTGTGTGTGTGTGTGTGTGTGTGTGTGTGTGTATGTGTGTAACATCCACATCTGGACCTGCCATATCTTTGTAATGTAGAAGTCTGAGCTGTCTCTTCTCTGTCCCCCCCCCCCCCTCCATCTCATGTTCCCCTTACCCCCACCCACACCCCCTCCCATGCTACCCCCCTACATGTCTTGCCACCCGCCCCGTGCCATTTACCCCACACCCTCTACCCCTCCCCCCTTTATTCCCCCCCCCCCCACACCCCCTCACATGCCATGATACCCCCCACCCCTCCATCTCATGCTCCCTGCCCCCCCCCAACACCCCCTCCAATGCTACCCCCCCATCTTATGTCACCCCACACCCTCACCCTCATTTACCCCACACCCCACACCCTCTGCCATCCACCCGACCCCCCGACCACACACACCCCCGTGTATGCCATGCCACCCCTCCTCTATCATGTCACCCACCCCATGTCATTTACCCCCCCCCCCACTCTCCACACCCCCTCCCATGCCCTATGCCATGCCACACCATCTCCATCTCATCCCCTCCCCCCCCTCCCATGCCCTATGCCATGCCACACCATCTCCATCTCATGGCGCCTACCCCCCACACCCCCTCCCATGTCCTATGCCCCCCCTCCATCTCATACCTTCCACCCTCTACCCCCCTCACACCTCCTCACATGCCCCTGTCTGCCCCCCTCCATCTAATGCCCCCACACCCCCCACCACCCCTCCATGCCCACACCCCCCCGCCCCCATGTCATGCCGCATACACCCCCCCTCATCTCATGCCCCACCCCCCTTCCATGCCCTATGCCCCCCCCATCTCATGCCCCCCCCCCCCCCTGCCCCCTTCTATTTCATAACCCCCTGCCCCCCCCAGGACCGCTACTCCCAGCACAGTACAGTGGTGCTGACGCTGCTGATGTCCATGTTCGCCCTGCTGGCCCACTGGATGGCCTGCATCTGGTACGTCATCGGCAAGAAGGAGATGGAGGCCAACGCACACACATGGGACATCGGTACGCACACACACACACACACACACACACACACACACACACACACACACACACACACTGGATGGCCTGCATCTGGTACGTCATCGGCAAGAAGGAGATGGAGGCCAACGCACACACATGGGACATCGGTACGCACACACACACACACACACACACACACACACACACACACACTGGATGGCCTGCATCTGGTACGTCATCGGCAAGAAGGAGATGGAGGCCAACGCACACACATGGGACATCGGTACGCACACACACACACACACACACACACACACACACACACACACACACACACACACACTGGATGGCCTGCATATGGTACGTCATCGGCGAGAAGGAGATGGAGGCCAACGCACACACATGGGACATCGGTACGCACACACACACACACACACACACACACACACACACACACACACACACACTGGATGGCCTGCATCTGGTACGTCATAGGCAAGAAGGCCAACACACACACACGGAACACTGGTACAGGCACTCACACACCCACATGAATATGGGTGACCACACACTTATAGCAGGACAGGAGAAGAGAGGAGAATCGGAATGGGGAGGAGAGGAGGGGTGAGAAGAGAAGAGGAGAGGAAAGGAGAGATGAGGAGAGGAGAGGATAAAAGAGAAAAGGAGATGAGAGAAGAGGAGAGGAGAGAGGAGAGTATCAGAGAGGGGGGGAGAGGAGAAGAAAGGGGATGAGAATGGGAGGGGAGAGAGGAGGAGAGGAGAGAGGAATGGAGAGGAGAGGAGCAGAGACGGAAGGAGAGGAGAGGAGACGGGATGAGAATGGAAGAGGTGAGAATAGGAGAGGACAGAGGAGGCGAGGAGAGAGAAGGAGAGAAGAGGAGGAGAGGTGAGGGGATGAGAATGGGAGAGGAAAGAAGGAGAGAAGAGGAGGACAGAGGAGGAGAGAAGAGAAGAGGAGAGAAGAGAGGAGGAGAGTAGAGGTGAGGAGGAGAGGAGAGAGGTGAGGAGAGCAAGGGAAAGGAGATGAGCGAGACAGGAAGTGATGTATAGGGGCCCGGTGTGAGTGTGAAGTGTGTGCTGCAGAGCCGCCTCAGACCAGGTCTCCAGGGGCCCCCCAGGGACGGGGTCTTACTCCTAATGAGCACACACACACACACACACACACACACACACACACACACACACACAGCACACCACTCAATGGCAGCACACTTAATTGGACAGAATTGACTGTTCTACTCTTTCTGTGCGTGTGTGTGCGTGTGTCTTTCTGTGTGTGTAGGTGTGTGGTTTTGGGAAAGAGGATGTGTGTGGGTGTGTGTGTGGATGTGTGTGTGTGTGTGTGTGTGAATGTGTGTGTGTGTGTGTGTGTGTGTGTGTGTGCGTGTGTGCGTGTGTGTGAAAGTACAGGCAGGCACTGGTGGCTGTTTGAATGGCCTTGTGTATTGACTATATATCATATGTTGCCTTAATAATAAACCCAGAGACTTCCTGATCCTACCTCTGTGTTACACAACAACTGTAAGTGTGTGTGTGTGCGTGTGTGTGTGTATGTGTGTGTGTGTGTATGTGTGTGTGTGTGTGTGTGTGTGTGCGCACGCACACGCATATGTTGCCTTAATAAGGAGAGGAAAGGAGAGGAGAGAAGAGGAGAGTAGTGGAGAGAAGTAGAATGATAGAGGGAGGAGAGGAGAAGAGAGGAGAGGAGAGGAGAGAGGAGAGGAGAGGAGAGAGGAGGAGAGGAGAGGAGAGGGGAGGAGAGGAGAAGAGAGGAGAGGAGAGGAGAGAAGAGGAGAGGAGAGGAGAGGAGAGGGGAGGAGAGGAGAGGAGAGAGGAGAGAGGAGAGGAGAGGAGAGGGGAGGAGAGGGGAGGAGAGGGGAGGAGAGGAGAGCAGGAGAAGAGAGGGGAGGAGAGGAGGGGGTGGAATGATAGAGGGAGGAGAGAGGAGAGGGGATGGGAGGGGAGGGGAGGAGAGGGGAGGAGAGGAGAGGAGAGGAGAAGAGAGGAGAGGGGAGGAGAGGGTGGAATGACAGAGAGAGGAGAGGAGAGAGGAGGAGGAGAGGAGAGGAGAAGAGAAGAGGGGGATGAGTAATTATTGAAGGGTAATAATAGAGGACAGAAAGAAAAGGGGGATAGAGGAGAAGTGAAGGAGAGATGGCGAGAGTGTGTATGGTACTGAGACAATGACAGAGAAAGACAGAAAGTGTGTGTGTGTGTGTGTGTGTGTGTGTGTGTGTGTGTGTGTGTGATACAGAGGGGAGAAAGAGTGTGTAGGGTGTGTGTGTGTGTGTGTGTGTGTGTGTGTGATACAGAGGGGAGAAAGAGTGTGTAGGGTGTGTGTGTGTGTGTGTGTGTGTGTGTGTGTATAGGTGTGTGCGAGAGGGTGTATGATACCCAGAGAGGAACATAGAGAGTCAGAGACAGAGGTAGAGTTTGAGTAAGTATGAAGGGTGTGTGTGTGTGTGTGTGCTTAAGTGTGAGAACGTATATGTATTTCCCTGTATCTGTAAATGAGTTAGTGTGTGTGCTTGGCTGTGTGTGAGTGTGTGTGTATGTGTGTGTGTATGTGCTTAAGTGTGAGAACGTGTATGTATTTCCCTGTATCTATAAATGAGTTAGAGTGTGTTCTTGCCTGTGTGTGTGTGCATGTGTGTGTGTGTGTGTGTGTGCTTAAGTGTGAGAACGTGTATGTATTTCCCTGTCTCTGTAAATGAGTGAGTGTGTGTGCTTGCCTGTGTGTGTCTGTGTGTGTCTGTGTGTGTATATATGTGTGTGTGTGTGTGTGTGTGTGTGTGTGTAAGACAGAGATACCCAGAGGCAGTGTTCCTGAGTGAGGAATAATTGGGTCTCAGGAGCGGGCCCTGGTGTGTGTGTGTATATGTGTAAGTGGGCCCTGGTGTGTGTGTGTGTGTGTGTGTGTGTGTGTGTGAGCAGGCCCTGGCGTGTGTGAGTGTCTCTGTGTGGACCTTGTCCGTCAGTGTGTGTAAGTCCTCTTGGGTGTGTGTGTGTGTGTGCAAGTGTGTCTGTGTGTGTTAGTGTAAGTGTGTGTGTGTGTGTGTGTGTGTGTAAGCTGCTGCTGGAAGGATCTATCTACCGATCTCAGGTCTGTGCTACAGTTGCCCCAGGGGCAATTCCCATCTGCCCACCTGCCCCAGAGCTCACACTCACCCTCTGTCTTACAGCCACAAACGATCAATCAGAGAGTGTGTGTGTGTGTGTCCTGAATGTGTATGTGCATGAATGTGTGTGTGTGTGTGTGTTTATCCTGTGTGTGTGGGTGTGTGTGTTGTGTGTTGTGTGTGTACGTGCGTGGATGCGTGTGTGTGTGTGTGTTTATCCTGTGTGTGTGTGTGTGGGTGTGTGTGTTGTGTGTGTACATGCATGGATGTGTGTGTGTGTGTGTGTGTGTGTGTGTGTGTGTGTGTGTTAGACTCTCACCCTCAGTCTTACAGCAGGTCTGGTCATGTACCACTGCAGCAGGTCAGACTCAGGGCTATATTCAGTTATTTAAGGCTCAGTGTGTGTGTGTGTTGTGTGTTGTGTGTGTACGTGCGTGGATGCGTGTGTGTGTGTGTTTATCCTGTGTGTGTGTGTGTGTGTTGTGTGT
>CM059283.1:3368734-3373734 GCA_030347295.1 Setipinna tenuifilis | reverse complement strand
CAGAGTGTGTGTGTGTGTGTGTGTGTGTGTGGGTGTGTGTGGCTTGCACAGGTGGACAAACTGGATTGAGAAAGTAAAAACCCTGCCATGTATTCCCTCTGTCTGTGCTCTCAACACAGGTGATTTCAATAATTATCTCATCTACCTAGTGATCAGCTGGATGAGTGAATTGGCTGGAACAAATATGTGGCAGGACTTTTACTTCCTGGACCCAGGATGGCTGCCCCTGGGTTGCTGTCTGATGGAGTGGGGGGGGGGGGGGGGGGGTCCCCAGTGTCCCCCTGTGCCCCCCACTGTTTCTTAGGATGATTTTCTAACAGGTGACAGGTGACAGGTAGTCCTCAGGTGACAGTGCCACACCTGTGTGGGCGTCCCCTGATGACAGGTGAGGCTCCAAGCACATCATGCCATTTGTACGGGCCACTCAGCCACTCAGCTCCTGAGATTAACCAGCTAGCACTGTCGGCTAACTAGCACATACTAATCTTAGTTCAGTCGGGACCACTTCAGTCAAATCATTTACTAATATGCAAAGTTACATCTGGTGGTATGACTGTTCTGGGACTCCCATCCCCCCCAACCCCCACAAGGATACAGAACAGAGCATGCATCAGTGCCAACAGACATTGATTAAGTCAAATACAGTACGTAATGAGATGGAGTTGGGGAGGAGGTCGGTAGCAGTGACAGCATCAGTGAGAACAGCCATGTTCTCAAACAGTTTAAGTAGCTGTGGTGAGAACAGCCACATTCTCGATCAGTTTAAGTAAAACCAGCAGCCAGAACAGCCACATTCTCGATCAGTTCAAACAGTGGCAAGAACAGCCACAGGAAGTAGTCAGCTGATCCACCAGGTCAAAGTGACAATGGAAGAGCCGCTCTCCTTTCCTCCACTCGTTTATCCTGCGGCCCCTTCATCCCTCCATCTTTGGTGAAGTAAAGATCACCCTCCCCTGCACTGCGCATTCTCTCTCTCCTCTCCTCTCTTTCTTTTTTTACTGTCTCTCTTCTCTCTCCATCCTCTCTGGTGCAGTAAAGGTCTCCCTCCCCTGCACTGAAGAACATCTAGCTAGAAATTCAGCATTCTCTCTTCCCTCTTCTCTCTTCCCCATTCTCTTTCTCCTCTCCTCTCTTTCTTTCTTTAATCTATCTTCTCTCTCCCCCCTCTTCTCTTTCTCCTCTCCTCTCTTTCTTTCTTTAATCTATCTTCTCTCTCCCCCCTCTTCTCTTTCCCTTCCCTCTCATCTCTCTCCATCCTCTCTCTGGTGCAGTAAAGGTCTCCCTCCCCTGCACTGAAGGACATCTAGCTAGAGGTTCCCTATTCAGTTTCTCCTTTCCTCTCTTCTCTTTTTTCTTTCTTTACTCTCTCTCTCTTCTCTCTGCCTCCCCTCTACTCTCTTCCCCATTCTCTCTCTCCTCTGCTCTTTCTTTCTTTTCTCTCTCTTCGCTCTTTCCCATTCTCGCTCTTTTCTCTCCTATCTTTTTTTACTCTTTCTTCTCTCTTCCTTCTCTCTCTCCCTCCCCTCTCTTCTCTCTTCCTCATCTCTCCTTCCTCTTACCTTTTTATTTTTTTTATTTTCTCTCTTCATCTTTTCCTCTCTTTTATGGCCCTCTCTTTTTCTTCACTCTCTCTTTCCTCTCTTTTCTCTCTCTGCTTCCTGTATTCTCTCTTCCCTCATCCTCTTTCCTTATATCACTCTATCATTGTCCTGTTTCCTCCATCACACACACACACACACACACACACCTTTGCATCTCTTCTCCTTTAGTATCGCTCTTTCTCTCTCTCTTTTTCCCCAAGACACTTAACTCTCTCTCTTCCTCTCTTCTCCTCTTCTATCTCTCTCTCCCTCTCTCTCCTTCTCTTCTATCTCTCTCTCCCTGGGTATGCAGTAGTCTCCCCATACTGTCGTATGGAGCTAGTAGATGAATGATCATCATGTTGATTTATTCATCTTTCTGAACATCTCCTCCATCACTCTCTCTCTCTCTCTCGCTCGCTCCCTCTCTTTCTCCCTCTCGCCCCCCCCCCCTCTATCAATACCTTTCTCCCTCTCTCTGTCTTTCCCTCCCTCTCACCCTCTTTCCCGGTCTTTTCCTCTCTCCCTCTCTCTCTATCAATATCTCTCTCCCTCTCTCTGTCACTCTCTCTCCCTCTCCCCCTGCCCTCCCTCTCTTTCCCTCTTTCTCCCTCTCTACCTGTATTTCCCTCTCTCTCTCTCCTTTCTGTCTCTGTCAGTATCTCTCTCCCTCTCTCTGTCTCTCTCTATATCCGTATCTCTGTCCCTAAGCACTCCTAATATCTATGCATAGTACCCACAGAGGAATAACCTTTCTCTCTCTCTCCCTCTCTCTCTCTCTATCCCTCCCTCTCTCTCCCTGTCTATGTCTCTCTCTCCCTCTCTCTGCCTCTCTCTATCCCTGAGCACTCGTAGTATCTATGCATAGCACCCACAGAGGAATAACCTCCCTCTCTTTGTCTCTCTCTATCCCTCTCTTTCCCCCTCTCTCTCTCCCTGTCTTTGCCCCCACCCCTCTCCCTCTCTCTGTCTCTCTCTATCCCTAAGCATGCATAGCACCCACAGAGGAATAACCTTTCTCTCTCTGTCCCTCTTGCTCTCTCTCCCCCTCTGTCTTTCCTTCTCTCTCTCTCTCTCTCTCTCTCTCTCTCTCTCTCTCTCTCTCTCTCTCTCTCTCTCCCTCCCTCTCTCTCTCTCTCTCTCTCCCTCTCTCTCTCTCTCTCTCTCCCTCTCTCTCTCTCCGTCTCTATCCATAAATCTTTCCCCTAGAGCACTAATAGTCTGTATCTATGAATAGTACCCGTAGAGGAATACTCCCCCCCACTCCCATTCAGGAATACCTACTGCCTCATCCGACCCCCCCCCCCCACACACACACACACCCTCCTGAACCCCCCCCCCCACACACACACACACACACACACACACACACCCTCCTCAACCCCCCCCCCCACACACACACACACACACACCCTCCTCAACCCCCCCCCCCACACACACACACACACACCCTCCTCAAACCCCCCCCAGGTGTCCTTGTATGGATCCCATTGACTGATGACAGTGCTGCTCATTACACCTCTTTTGCAGTCCTCCCTCTACCACTCCCTCACTCTCTCCATCCTTCTCTCTTTCTCCCCCCACTTCTCTATCTCTCCATCCTCCCTCTCTCTACCACTCTCTCCATCCTTCTCTCTTTCTCCCCCCACTTCTCTATCTCCCCGTCCTCCCTCTCTCTACCACTCCCTCACTCTCTCCATCCTTCTCTCTCCCCCTCTCTCTTTCTCTCCACTCCTGTATCTCTCCCTTTCTTCGCTCCCTCCACCACTCCCTCACTCTCTCCATCCTTCTCTCTCCCCCTCTCTCTTTCTCCCCTCACTTCTCTATCTCCCTCTCCTCCCTCCCTCTACCACTCTCTCCATCTTTATCTCTCTCTCCCTCCCTTTCCGTCCTCCTCCCTCACTCACCATCTATCCTTGTCTGACTTCCTCCTCATTTCCTCTTTCCCCTCTCCCTATCTCTCTCTTTCTCCCTCTCTCTCTATCTCTCTCTCTGTCTCCCTCTCTCTATCTCTCCCTCTCTCTCTCTGTCTTCCACAGACACCCTGTATTATAGTCTTTCTTTCTCTTCATACCCCCAGTCCTTCTACTCCCCCTTTTTCTGTTTTTCTCCATCTCCATCTCTTCCTCTCCCCTCTCTCTTCCTCTCCCCTCTCTCTTTCCATCTCTCTTCCTCTCACTCCATCTCTCCCTCCCCCTCCCTCTCTCTCTCTCTCTCTCTCTCTCTCTCTATATATATATATATATATATATATATATATATATATATATATCTTTCTCTCTCTGTCTCCCTCTCCATCTCCATCTCTCTCCTCCCTGGAGCTCTGCTGTGTTCTGTGCCTGTGGAGAAGGGTCCCTCTCTTTCTCCATCTCTCTCTCTCTCCCTCTTCATCTCTCTCCCTCTCACTCCATCTCTCCCTCCCCCTCCCCCTCTCTCTCTCTCTCTCTCTCTCTCTCCTCACTCCATCTCTCCCTTCCCCGCCCTCCTCTCTCTCTCTCTCTCTCTCTCCTCCCTGGAGCTCTCTTGTGTTCTGTGCCTGTGGAGGAGGGTCCCTCTCTTTCTCCATCTCTCTCTCTCTCTCTCTCCCCCCTCTCTCTCCTCCCTGGAGCTCTCTTGTGTGCTGTGCCTGTGGAGGAGGGTCAGGGGTGTGCAGCTTATTTGTGTTGTTGCCCAGCAGGAAGTCCCAGTTTAGCACTAGCTGCCGGCAGGAACCTTCTTGGTTCCCTTTAGGAACCTTCTTAGTTCCCTTGGGAGGAGAGTAAGTAGGGCCAGTTTCATCTCTATGTCTCCTGAGGCATGACAACACTTGTATAGCATCCAGTGTTGTTTCTTTATGCCTCTACCGACTATGTATTGTCACAGACATACTCCCCACCTTACACACACACAAACACACACATTCTCTCTCTCACACACACACTCTCTCTCTCTCTTACACACACACACAAACACACACACTCTCTTACACACACTCTCTCTCTCTCTCGCTCACACACACACACACACACACACACACACATACTGAGATCATTCTGGCTCCACATGTCTTCCAGAGGGTTTGGCTGCATGCTCCATCGGCTTGTGCACAGAGGCTTCATCTCACAGCAGCTTACAGGTGATTGACAGCACAGGGAACCAGCAGGGAAATACTAAAATCAAAGTCATAGCCCCAGTGTGACCCTGATTTAGCCCCAGTGTCACCCTGATTTAGCCCCAGTGTCACCCTGATTTAGTCCTTGTGTGACCCTGATTTAGCTCTGATTTGGCCCTGATGCAGCCTGAATTCAGCACTGATTTGGCACACCTTTAGCCCCGATGTGGCACGCATTTAGCCCTGACCCAATGCAAGATTTATTTATTTATTTAAGTATTTATTTATTTATTTGTTTGTTTGTTTGTTTGTTTATTTACTTATTGATG
>CM059283.1:3351234-3356234 GCA_030347295.1 Setipinna tenuifilis | reverse complement strand
AACATGCATAGTGCAAAAACCCATCCAAGTTGGCCTTCAGTGGCTTCCGTGTCATTCTCCGAGCTTTGGGCGCCCTCTGCTGGAGGATATCGAAAGGGCGGGTTCAAACTGGGTAGTGGAAGTGTCCTTAGCGCCAACAACACTGGAAAGCGAGCTGCTGTGCCGTCCTATAGTAGGTTACAGATGTAACGGTCATCAGAAATATAGACAGAATTAAGATAATTAATCTCTTTCCTGGATTCCTGATAAATAAAAGAAACACGTGGTTATGTCCAAAACTAACAGAAATGACATGGCAGAAAATCATAGCGTGAATCAAGTAGAAATGTAGGCCTATCAAACATTATATCCTATTTCCTGCAAAAGAAATAAGTTACCATGAGAAAAGATGACAATAATAATAATAATTAAAAACGACAGATTAGATATATATTTTGAAATTATATTATTGAATTGAATGATATTATTAGATATTATTGAAGCAAATTTTACTGGTGTGTGCACTGGGTATTTGGGGACAATGCTGTACAATAGTGTGCTTTAGGACAACAATGTCAGTGATGGTTATGATGTCGTTTCACAGCAAACTAAGGCCTTTGTGCACCAGCAATGTGTAGCAACTGTATTAATTCACGCTATTAAGACGCTATAGACCCATTAAATGCAGGGCAGTGTTTGTGGGCATGATCTTTGTAATGCTGCATAGCTGGGTTCCACAGCAGGCGACAGACTGGACTAGGCAGAAGGCTGTGCGTCTGACGTGGCAGAGGGGCGGAAGCCGCTGTTTGTGTTTTGCATAAGCTGTAATCTCTATGGTGTTTTGGTTCTGAAGAGGAAGTTGCGAGAGAAAAGAAAGGAGGAGACGTGATCGGGGTTGTTGAGATAATTTCACGGTCCAACCTCTAAGAAATTGAACACTTGACGATAATTCAAGGACCATATCGCTGAAGAAGAGTGTAGATAAAGGCATCAGCTGACTCCCAGGTAAAACGAATGATCTGATCGGGGGGAAGTTCTGTACCAGCAGCTGCGTTATTGCCTGGCATAGCTATGCTAGACACAGCTAGGTTGCTAGCTAGCATCACAAGATGACAATAATGAAACAGGCCCTAGCCTGCACACGGCAACATCCTGTATTTGTTTTGACAGCTGATTGTGCTGTGACTGTGGTGCGACTGTTCAGCCATTAAGATTTGCGCAGTGCGCGTTTTGTAACACAGACATAACTGTGGCATTCAGTGCTTTGCCAGTGTCCAGCATAGATAAAAAGGCGTATTTACGTGCTAGCAAGTGAGCTAGCTTGTAAACATGCTAAGCCAGCTAGCTAGTTAACTATGCTGCCTGTGAGCTGGAAGCCACTGTCGCAGTTTTCAGCTACCACTTTAGCAACTCAGCAGCAACAGAATCAGCTGTCATCACGGTATGACTTGATGTCAGTCTACTAGCTGCTGAGATTGCCATGCCACGCTGGCATTTTAAAATAAACAAGTAATCATCTAAGCTAACCCATGTCGACTCCTCTGTGTGTTTAAAAATGGCGGCCCACTCAAGAATTTTAGCTACGAATACAAAATCAGATGCGGAATTTGAGGAACGAGTGGCTGTATGGAGCTTGCGAATGATGTAGCTTCATGATTAGGGGTGGTACCGTTACTTGGCGGATGCTGCTCGAGTCTCCCATTCTGCATCTTGTCAATAAATTGTAACGTCAATATATTAGCTACCCTGCCTGTGGTGCACAACAACCAGCTTGTTTTGTTACAGCTAGCTAACAAAGCTGATTGACAACAAGTTAGCTATCGACGTAGCTTGGTATTGTCGATGTGTGGTTCTGTGGGTTGGAATTGTTTGCCTGTTGACATTAGTAAAACATTACGTGCCTGGTGATATGAAATGTGTTGCCCTCTGTCGAAGTCTATCGACGTTATCGTGACCATAAGCTAGCCATCACAACAGCAGCTCATTCTCTCATACCTGACGTTTTGCCGTGCTATGCTCAGGTATCAACATTGTACAGCTTGTGGGATACGCCTGTGGAAAAACGAGCTCTGCATACTCGGTATCATTTAACTGCACAAGGTTAAGAGTATGCGCCAATAGGCTGGGAAACAATAGCTACATTGTGTCCCATCGCTTTCTGTGCTGGATGGTTTGTGTCAAAAACATGTATGCAGTGACGAGTGACACACCAGCGCACTGCCTAGCATCCGATTTAGGCTTGTGTGGACAGACAATTCTGTCAATGAAACATCGCAGTGGATGGAGCTCAGCATGGTAGTAATATACTGTAAAGTTATTGTGGTTTTGTTTTGTCGTTAGCTAGTCAGGTGCATTTTTTTTTGGCCATGAACCTCTAGCCGACTCCCCTCTTGAAGCGTCCATGCCCACTCCCAAGACACACTCAGTACATGTCATCATCCCATCTCCGATTCTCGTGTAAACACTGATATTGGTACACAGCCATGGCGTCGTCTCATGACCCATATTAGCGTCCTAACATTGCTGCATTTGTTTTCCTCCCTAGCCGAGGTTAGCGGTATGGTCCGCCTTATTGAGTAAGCCAAGCCAAGCTAATGCGAACCACTGGGATGTTTTTGTTTAAGTGACGTTACACTCCCTCTCGATGACCCCCACTCTCGGTTCCTGATGTTTATTTTGACAACTCCGCTGACATTCTGATCGCTGTGTCACCCACCCAATCTCTGTTGCCTTTTGAGGTTTTGTCAGTCAGTGGCCTAGTCTGTCCTTTTAACTAAAAAAAGCTGTTGTCTAACGCACTGGGCTAAAAGGCTGGCAGAAGTGTGGTGTGAGCCAGAAAGCATCTTGATTTCTTACTTGTTCCCCTCGATGCTGAGCACTTGTGTTGCAGTGGTTCTGTTTGTTTTAAGGGCCTGTCTCAATAAAAAGTTCGCCAGTAGTCTCTGAAATGCAAATTAAGATTATGATATCTGTAATGAGAGATATTGCATAATGGTTGTAATGCACAGGAGTATTTCTGTTTTTACAGTGTGGTTGCAGACTTCTCTATGTTCCATACATACATGCCTGCTTGATTGGTTTTGTGTGTGTGTGTGTGTGTGTGTGTGTGTGTGTGTGTGTGTGTGTGTGTGTGTGTGTGTGTGTGTGTGTGTGTGTGTGTGTGTGTGTGTCTATGTTCATGCAGCCGGCAACAACGGGACAGTTCAGCGTGTGTGTGAGTGAGTGACACGGAGCGGGGTGACTGACACAGGTCATGGCCAATCGGGGAGGAGCAACACGCCCCAACGGGCCCAACGCGGCCAATAAGATCTGCCAGTTCAAGCTGGTGCTGCTGGGGGAGTCGGCTGTGGGGAAGTCCAGCTTGGTGCTGCGTTTCGTCAAGGGCCAGTTCCACGAGTTCCAGGAAAGCACAATAGGAGGTTAGTCTACACACACACACACACACACACACACACACACACACACACACACACACACACACACACACACACACACACACACACAGGTGGGCAAGTCCAGCCTGGTGCTGGGGTCTGTCAAGGGCCAGTTTCACGAGTTTCAGGAAAGCACAATATGAGGTTCGTCTCCAGAGAATCTTGGTCTAAACAAACATCCACGTAAACACACAAATACAAACACAAACACACCTTATATTCACACACAGTCACTCATGCACGCACACACATGCACACACACGCACACACATGCACAGACATATGCACACATACATAAACAAAGACACACACACATACAAACAGTGAAACTTTTGTACATGTTTGCATACATGCACTTTTGCATATGGAGTATTAACACACACAGTCAAACATAAAGGATTTAATGTGCATGTACCCACATCTACAAACACACACCCATTTACATGTGCACATACACAGACACATGATGGCATAGAAAATAAACATGCACTTAATATTAGTTATAAACGTGATGAAACAGATGGTGAATACAAACATAATATTAGTAATAACTTTGATACAGTAATAAACACAAACACAATGTTAGTAATAAACATTATAATACAATAATAAACACGAATGTGATAATGGTGATAAAAATGTTGATCTAGATAAGAACCATGAACATGCACATAATCTTGGCCTGACCAGCAGAAGCATGTTTTGATCATAACTAAGATTAGGCTTTTAGGCTTTTAAAGACTTAAAGGTGCTATATGTGAGAGGTGGAAGGCAGTTCTGTTAATGTTTTTATTTTGCCATTTTAAAATGCGCATAGCTCGAAACTGTGCTCGTTTATTCACAGGATTACTTGTGCCCGTTTTACCCATGGGCTCCTCAGTTGCATATGTTTTTTTAATGTTTGTTTTGAGTTGTCGGGGAACATAAACAGATGGTGTGAGTAGGTGGTTCTCACCGTACGTGCATGGATGCTGTTCTGTGGGTTAACGTTCAAATAACGCAATTGGGAATGTTTATACAAACAATAAAATACAACAGTTCAAAGAAATTTTGCCCGCCTTAGCTGTCATCCCCTATCTGATGGGTTTGATCTCAACCAATAACCACATCGCTACAGTGGAGTTAATACAGAGAACATTGAGGGGATGCAACTGCTCCAACAATCTATCTGTCTGTGAAGATTCATCCAGATCATGTTAGTCAAAGGAGCTAAGTTGTAAGCAACTTGACCTCTTTTAGTAGCTTGAAGACGTTTCATCTTTCATCCAAAAGGCTTCTTCCTCTTCCAGTTGCTTACAACTTAGCTCCTTTGACAAATCTGTTTAGCAGTTTTTAATGCAGGGCAAGAGTTCCTGTCACAGACCCGCCATCTTGCCAGAGACAGACTCTCCGTAATCATCTTTCCCTTTCCCTCCAGTCTCCTTTCTCCTTATGTCTCCTCCAGTTCCCAATGTAGTTCTGTCACACACCCGCCATCTTGCCAGTGACAGACTCGCCGTAGTCATTTTCCCCTTTCTGTCCAGTTCTCCTTTTTCATAATTTCTCCTCCGGTCCCCAGTGTAGTATTGTCCCCAGAAGGGTCAATGC
>CM059283.1:3333734-3346234 GCA_030347295.1 Setipinna tenuifilis | reverse complement strand
AATCTGTGTGTAACCGTGGAAACAGGAGGCGTGGTTTCATGTGTCCCCGCCCCCCTCCTCTGGCACAGCTAAAGACTCTAGAAAAAAATATTTCTAATGAAGTCTTCTTCTTCTTCTTCTTCTCTTCTCTTCTATTCTTCTTCTCTTCTCTTCTTCTTCTCTTGTTCTTTTTCTGACTTGTTCTTTTGTTTTTTTATTTTATTTTTGATTTGCTTTTTTTTTGTCTTTTTTTATTTCCTCTGTCATCTTGTTTTAAGTGTATTTAACAGAATTATGAATGCATGCATCACTACAAGACCTAACAACAACAACAACAGCAGCAGCAAAACACAGTGCAGGGGTATGTGCTGTTCCGTGAAGCTATAGACTTGAGTTTAGTCAACACACACACACATACACACACACACACACACACACACACACACACAGTGGTGCGAGCCTGTTTAGTGTGTGCAGCCCTGCTGATGTTGTGTGTCGTTTGCAGACGCTCATCGCTGTCCTCAAGGCCACTGGCAGAGTATTACACCACTCTTATCTGCAGCCCTGTGTGTCAGCGTCTCTGTGTGTGTTAGGGAGTGTGTGTGTGTGTGTGTGTGTGTGTGTGTGTCAGAGAGAGTGAGAGTGCGAGAGAATGGCTCTGAATGTGTATGTGTGTGTGTGTGTGTGTGTGTGTGTGTGAGAGAGGGTGTTGAGTGTGGGTCTGGATGTGTGTGTGAGAGAGGGTGTTGAGTGTGGGTCTGGGTGTGTGTGTGTGCGTGTGCGTGTGCGTGCAGAGAGGAAAGTGTGAGTGAGAGATGGTGTGTGTGTGTTTGTGTGTACAGCATATTCTGCTGAGTGGATCTCCTCATTGAGAACAGCACAGAGGCAGACTGAACCACAGAGCACTGCTCAGCCCTCACCTTTCCTCACACACACACACACACACACACACACACACACACACACACACACACACACACACCTTCGTAATCTAGAACCTAATGGATTTTTTTTGTCCTTGCTTTTCCTTCTTTGCCCTCTTCATAATCTGCACATGCGTGTACACACACACACACACACACACACACACCTTATCCCACCCCACCCCACCCCCCCACCCTGATCTTTGACCCCTGACCTCTTGTTCCCATCATGCCTTGCACTAAAGCCGGCCCTGCTTCCGTGTCTCATGTGAGTGACATGGGGGCGTGTATCAGTCATTTACTGTAAATAGGGGGATGCAATGCAGTACAACTTTCATTTCATATTTACACAACTAATGCTTGCTAGGGAGATGTCTTGGTAATGATATATATATAAATTTAAATATAAATATTATATATATATATAAATGTACAGTAACCATTAACCTGCTTTGATATGGGTTTGGACATATGAGCTTTTTTGTTTTGGTTTTTGTTTATTTTTCACAGAAATGGTTAAATTATAATCTTTGGTGGTCTTTATAAATGTATGTAGTGTTATTAACAAATGAAAAAAACAAAAAACGAAAAAAAAAAAAAAAACAGACTTGCATTTCTTAAGTGTCTGGTCTGCTGAAGGCTAAAAAGGCCCTAACAGGTCCCCCCTCCTCCTCCCTGTCGCCCCGCCCCCCTGCCTGAAACTACCCTATCAGTGCTGCCCCTACACCATAAGGTCCCGCCCCTCCCCCCGTCAATCAGACGGCCCGGCCAACCAGAAGGAAGGCACTGGATCAGAGGCCCCGTCTGACTGGCTGCCTGGCTGTCAGTCACATGATGGATATATGGATATAGGTTTGGGTGAGCAGGAGGAGAAGAGAAGAGAGGAGAGGGAGAGCTGTACTGTGCTGCGCTGCCCACACACACACACACACACACATACAGATATGCAGTACTTCACACACACATACACACTTCTGCCCACACACACACACATATGCATACCTCACACACACATACACACACTTCTGCCCACATACACACATACAGTACCACACACACACATCTGCCCCAACAGAAATGCAGTACCACACACACACACACACACACACACACACACACACACACACGGGGTTCCACATGTGTGTCCTCCAAGGGTTCTCCATCTGCTGTGTGTTCTTGATGTTGATTGGCCGTGCGGTGCGCGCTGACTGCACTGCGGACGGTTCACACACACACACACACACACACACACACAAGAGTAAAGAGTGTAAATGCGAGCTCTGGCAGTGCTGTGCGTTTACCAAATAAAGTCATTAAGAAAGAAAGACATGGTCACTCACTGACCCATTATCCTCACTGTGCTGTCTCCCTGCCTGCCTGTGGGGGGCGCTGTGCTCACTCACCTGAGCTCACTTCAGGGGTCATAGGTCACACAGGGGTCACGGCTGACTCGGACTCGGCTGGCCTGGACCGGTCCTGTCCTGGTTTAGTTAGACCTGGGTCAAATTTGGGCTAGGTGCATTAGGGGTCAGGCCCATAAAGGGTTAACATTAGGCCTAGAAATGGTTTACATTAATCATATATATATAGTTTATATTGGGTTTATATAAGGTTTACATTTGGCATATATGTCTAGTTTACATTAAGCATATATACATATATATAGTTTACATTAAGTGTAGGTGGGTGTAATTTACATGATGGCATATAGCTGAAATGACCCTATTATTGACATAGTGCCTGTTATCAGCCATTACTGCTGAAGCATGACAGAAAAGTGCATTGGTATGTCCAAAGCAGTAATACATGTGTAGTTACATAAGTAATACATGTATGGTTTACATTAGGCCTCGATATGGTTTACACTGGGCCTATATATGGTTACGTTAGACCTAGATATGGTTTACATTAGACCTATATATGCTTTACATTACATTAGGCACATTGATGGTTCACATTAGGCCTCAATATGGTTACATTAGGCCTCGATACACTTCATATTAGACATATATGGTTACATTAGGCCTAGATATGGTTTACATTAGACCTATGGTTTACATTACATTAGGCACATGTATGGTTCACATTAGGCCTCGATGTGGTTTATACTGGGCCTATATATGGTTTACATTAGACATTGATGATATACATTAGACCTATATATGGTTTATATTACAATAGACCTCAATATGGTTTATACTGGTCCTATATATGCTTTACCTTACAATAGGCACATATATGGGTTACATTATGGTACATTACAACGCTTTACATTATATTAGGCCTCTATGGTCTACGTTAGACCTAGGTATAGTTTTTATTAGACCTATATATGGGTTACATTACATTAGACACATATAAGATAAGATAAGATGAGCCTTTATTGTCTCTTTAAAAGAGAAATTTGTTTTGGGCAATTCAGAGGGTGTGTGATTACATAGAACATATATTGTATATATGGTTTACATTAGGCCTCAATACGGTTTCCATTGTAGGCCCAGATATGGTTTACACTGAAGGTTTGGGCCAGGTGGATAAGATCTGGGCCAAGGTCAGCCATCACCACTGATGTAGAGGAGAAAATGAGAGTGAGATTCAAGTCTTCTGTTTATCCCAAACGCATGCTGTTTCTCAGGGTGTGAATTACTCCTCCATAATTGGGGGTACTAGATTTTAAGGGGGGTACTGCCTCTTTTTACGTGCTACATTAGTCAAGTCAAGTTTATTTGTATAGCGCATTTCATACACAAAGGCAGCTCTTGTGCTTAACAAAAATAAAAGCTATTTAATATTAATATTAGTTACATTAATGTTGGTACCCCCCAACCCTGGTATTTTGGGGGTGCAGGGTCTTGATTGGGGGTGCTGTACCCCCCAGTACCTCCTGTAGGCCCCTGGGGCAATGCTGGTAACATGCCTGAGATTGGTGGAGCTTCGAAGAGGGAGAAATCACCAATTACATCGCTGACTGAATCACTGAAACGTTCCTTTCAAAGTCAAAGTCAAAGTCAGTTTTATTGTCAAAAACCATATGTACAGGTTGCACACACAGAATTTGAAATTGCAATGCTCCCTAGGCCCACAGTGAACATTAAACATCTTATAAACAAGACAGGAAGACATGATGACAAAACATAACAATATAAACAGCAAAAAGTACAATAGGCTTGTATATAATACAAATAAGTAAAAACACAATGTGTAGTGTAATAACGCTCAAACTTTCAAGACTTTCAGGAGACTTACTTACTTACTTACTGTTCCTAATTCACCCCTGATGCTTAAACCTAATGACACAATCTCATCAATATGTGTGATAATAATGCCAATATAATATAGTGCTCTTAAAACAACCCGCTACAGGCAACCAACAGCTCTCGGCCGTTACTAGGAGGTGGCTGAGCAGGTGTGTGTTTGTGTGTGGGAGGGTTGAGGGGTGTGTGTGTGTGTGTGTGTGTGTGTGTGTTGGGGAGGGGGTTGCTGGATATGGGAGACTTCCAGTGGCAGATCATATGTCCTGGTACTTTTTAGCCAGGAGGGGGTTGGTGATGGGGGAGTTAGGGGGATATTTTTCACATTTATCACATATTCTCATATTCAAGGACAGTTTTATGAGTCCACTAGTTCTGCCAAAGCGCCTCAAACCCAGAGGATGACAAGTCTTCAGTAGTGTGGTGAGCATGAGGAGGGGGGCATGATGGGAGGACCGCCGCCCTCTCAGCAGCAGCTGATGATCAGGGGGGCTTTATTTATTTACATCTGCACGCACACTCCACTCAGCAACACTGGATGGGTGACGTAATTACGCACATTCGGATCATCCGAATGTTGGCTTGGCTCTTTCTTTCTCCACCCGGGCAGGCAGGCTGCCCTGCCGGCCTACTTGACATAACACACCAGCTAAGTCCGTAGCAGCCAGGCAGCAGGCCTGTTCCAGAGACACGGGCGAGGCGTGTGTTGCGCTGCGTGTACTGTAGGCCTATTGCTCAATTACGAAATCGTAATAACAATGTCTCCTCCCACTTGCAACAAACACACACACACACACAGGGCTGCCTCGAAATCAGCAGCGCTGGCTGAAAATGCAACTCAGTGTGTCCGTGCAATGACTCCCGGTGCCTGGGCTGGGCGCCGTGTTTCTCTGGCGGGGGTGTTGAGTTGAGTGGCCCTGCCTTGCCTTGCTCCCTCTCTCTCCCCCCACCTCTCTCTCTCCGCAGGATCCGCTTTGACCTTGAAATTTTGTTAACGAATGAGTGCATTTTTTTGTGGGCCCGCCGATTCATAGAGGAATATTCATCTGTGTCCCCTAGCGGAGGAGAGACGGACTTACAATGTCAAATGAAAGAAAAAAAAAGGGATGAACGCCATGTCTGAATCCCGCTGTTGAGAAGTAGGAAAACGGGTGCGCGTCCCAGAAGCGTCGAAGATTCGGCTCAAGGGTCCTCTTCGGGCCGGCTCCCTGGGATGTCGGAAAGCGCAGGGATCCCTCAGGGTTCCCCGGCCGTCGGAGCCTCGGGTTCGGCCCCAGCTGCGCCTGGAGCCGGGGGAACGGAGTGTTCGGGCTCCGCCGTCGGATCTGCACGTATCGCCGTCAAGAAGGCACAGCTCCGCTCCTCCCCGCGACCCAAGAAACTGGAGAAACTAGGAGTGTATTCTTCTTGCAAGGTACCCGCGTCTACCTGTCACCTACCCGCGACCAGCCTTTCCGTCTCTTCTCATGGCGTTAGCTCCGGAGTTAGTTTTGGTTTGTGTGTGTTCCTGCGCTGCTGACAAGCTCTGCATTTTGCAAACGCAGCACAAGGAGCTGCCATAGCTGCCTGTTTTTTTTTTTATTTCCCGCATTTTAATTCTGCCTCGTTTCCACAGATAAAAGTTTAACAGCAGATTACGCGGCATTTTAAGGGCTAAACTCGGATATTTACACGGTTTGCAAAGGAAACTTTGCAGCTGCGTATTCTGGGGAAGACGTAAACACACATACTTGGCGGGTTGTCAAGTCCAGTGTTTTGAATATCTTGGGCAGAGAGTGAGCAGCTCATACTGGCAACAGGACACTGAGCTGCGGTCGACAGCCGTGCCAGACACGGGGCGAAAAGTCACACTGTGTGTGTGTGCGTGTGTGTGTGTGTGTGTGTTTTGACGTTTACAGATAGCTGCTGAGACGTGAGATTATGTTTGTCGATTCCCATATACCTCCGCGAGCCCAGAACAGCGTCTTTGTTATGACAGGGTGACAGCTGCGTGGGGGCGGGGCTTGCTGCTTGCTGCTTGCTGCTGCGCCCCCGTGCTCTCTCGCGGGCGAGCACGCCACGCCACGCCGCGCGCCAGGCCGTGTTGTTGATAATTGTAGGCCAGCAAAATACCGCCAGCTGATACTCCAGGGGCACGCGCGGTTACCGCCACGTTCCAGACATCTTATCTCGTCTTGTTAAACTGCTAACCTGTTACAGTGGTCATATCTGCCAACAGCCATTGCCTTTTCCCTCCTGGCCAAGTTTTCAGTGGACATACAGTAAGATAAAGATGGGGTGAAGTAGAGAGAGGTTGTTTATAAACTCTCATATGAGTGTAATAAATGTGTATTAGTTTAATGAAAGTCCAAGCAAGGAAGCCCTTATTTTTTACATTACATTACATTACATTGCATTTGGCAGACGCTTTTATCCAAAGCGACTTACAAAAAAGCAGGACATAAGCAAACAGAGGTGTAAA
The DNA here is from genome assembly GCA_030347295.1 of Setipinna tenuifilis. Taxonomy (NCBI): domain Eukaryota; kingdom Metazoa; phylum Chordata; class Actinopteri; order Clupeiformes; family Engraulidae; genus Setipinna; species Setipinna tenuifilis. Next base: position 3,339,620 of record CM059283.1, on the reverse strand, counting down.
GGGACACAGAGTAAGCAGACAACCTTTATACATACAGGGAGGTATTTCTTGCGGTTGTTGTTGTTACTGTTTGCTGGCCACTACCGTTTGCCTATTTGCCAAGTTTCAGTGGACTTGAGATAAAGAGTTGGAGTACAGACAGGAAGTTGGTTATAAACTGTGTCATAGCAATGTGAGCCCAAGTACCAAAAAACCTATAATGTTTGGTGCTGTTTGGTTTTGTTGCTCTTGTTTTTGTTATTGTTCTTGTTCTGCTTCTTCTTTTTACTTCCCCTCTTCTTTCTTTTCTTTTATACCCGTCTTTTTTTCTTTCTGTCTTTCTCTGTCTTCTTCTTCTTCTTCTTCTCGTTCTTCATCAGCCTCTTGTTCATGTCTTATGTCATGTGAAGGTGTGTATACTGTGCTTGTCCACAGGAATAGGCCGATCCAGGCCTAGGAGATAAGCAGTGTATGACGTGTGTGTGTGTGTGTGTGTGTGTATGTGTGTGTGTATGTGTGTGTGTGTGTGTATATGTGTATGCGTATGTGTGTGTGTGTATGTGTATATGTATGTATGTATGTGTGACATGTGTGTGTGTGTGTGTGTGTGTATCTCTCTGAGCAGGCCGAAGGAGCGTGTAAATGCAACGGGTGGAAGAGTCAGAACCCTCCCCCGACCCCCCCACCCCCAACGCCCCCCCGCGCGGAGCAGCCGACGGTCAACCTGCTGGAGCCCTGCCGCAGCTGCAGCCACGCACTCAGTGAGTCAATAATCATAATAATAATCATAATAATAATAATAATAATAATAATAATAATAACCTTTACATGTATAGCACAGTTCATCCAGGGTAGGGGTGGATAGAGTGGGGGTGGGAGGTGGGCGGTGGAGAGACATGATTGCCCTCAGTCAGTGGGAGCAGTGGAGCAACATCACCAGGGAGGGATGGGGCAGGACAGGAGAGTCATGTGTGCCAGTATATGGGGCAACATAGGGGGGGATGGGGATGGATAGAGTGGGGGTGGGAGGTGGGGTGTGGATAGACATGCCTGCCCTTAGTAAGTGAGGAGCGGTGGGGCAACATCAACAGGGAGGGTTGGAGCAGGACTGCAGAGTCATGCATGCTCTTAGTGCCTGTATATGGGGCAACATAGGGAGGGTGGGGATGGGTGAGAGACAGCATAAAGGAGGGTGGGGATGGGTGGGTGGGGGGGGGGAGGATAGACATGGCTGCCCTAAGTGAGTGGCAGGATATGGGCAGAGAGGCAGAGACATTGCCCAGGAGGGGGGGGGCTGGGGTGGATAGCCGTGCAACCCGGTGACTGTCACTGTGACTGTGACTGTGCAGGAATAATGGGCAGTGTGAACGTTATGTTGCCAGAAATAGTTTTAGAATAATAGAGGGGTCGAGCACAGGGCAACCCTAGAGGAGAGCAGAATAGAGTAGAGTTAGAATAACCCTAACCCTAGAGGAGAGTAGAATAGAGTAGAGTTAGAATAACCCTAACTCTAGAGGAGAGTAGAATAGAGCAGAATGGAGTAGAGTAGAATAGCATCAAATGGAATAGAATAGAATAGAACAAGAAAATAATAGAACAGAACTGAATAGAATAGAGTCATATAGAATAGAATGGAATGGGGTGGGGATGGATAGCTATGCAAGTCAGTGATATATGAGGGAATATTGGGATCAGAATCGGCCACAACAGAACAGAATAGAATAGAATAGAGTAGAATAGAATAGAACAGAACAGAACTGTATACTTTTGTTGTCATTGCCGTCCTGCAGTCTGAGGGCTATTCCTAGTAGGTGCTTTAGTTACGAACCCAGAGTGAGTGGTAAACCCTAACCCTAATCCCATGGTAAAAAGTGAAATTTCACAGGAAAAATAAATGTATTTGCAGCCTGGTTTAAAAAAAGGTTTTGGTATGTTTTGTTAGTTTTCTGTTCCCCACACACAGTAGGCCAAAGTGTTCACTTGTGTACTGTGTATACTACACAGTTACTCAGTGTGTTCCACTGTAGACTGTATTACTATCTAGTGCACTCCAGTGAACAAGTGTACAGGGCGTCTGTCTCTTTAAGGCGTGTACTGCCCAGGCCCTGGCTCACGTTCACTAATGTTTGGCGTCATGTCTTGCGGAAGTGTATATATGCATGGCACTATGCCGCCCATATGCCCATATGTCCTGCGGGCCCTGGGATGAGGCCTAAGGCGTGGGCCTCTGCTGATGTCAGCTGCTGCCCAGTAGGGGTGTGTGTGTGTGTGTGTGTGAGTGTGTGTGTGTATATGTGTGTGTATGTGTGTGTGTGTATGTGTGTTTGTGTGTGTGTGTGTGTGTGTGTGTGTATGTGTGTGTGTGTGTGTGTGTGTATGTGTGTGTAAGTTTGTTTGTAGGGGTGCGGTGAAGATGCCATAGAGCAGGGTGTCAAACTCTGGCCCGGTGGTGTGGTGTGTTTTTTTTTATTTGAAATTCGATTTTGCATGTGTGCAATAGTAAGTTATATATTGTATAGTATTAAGCTTTAATTGTTTCATATTCAATGTTTGAGCAAAACTTGCTTGGGTCCATATGAAAAGGTTCGTTATTATATCTGGAGGATGATTTTTTTTCAATAAATGTCATAGTTGGCTCGTGACTTTGTCCAAGTTTTAAATTTTGGCCCACTGTGCATTAGCGTTTGACTCCCCTGCCATAGACGATGGCCATTAGGCTGTAGTGGAGGAGAAAGGACAGAAATGATACTTGTGCACCTAGGAAGAGTACCTTTCAGAGAAGAGATTTAAGCCTTCGTAATGACCACAAACCTTATTTTAGCGTACTATTGTTTGGAAGAACACTAGCTTTATTATTGTTATGCTATTGTTTCCTAAGTCCTGAGTCAGTGGCCCTATTGTTGGGTTTGTTTGCTAAGTCGCAGGGTCTAGTTGGTCTGTGAAGATTCCAGGACACCTCATCATCATCATTATTGCACCCCAGTACCAATGGGTGTATCAGGCCTTTGGTCACTACACACCCTCCTCTTTAAAAGTGCATAACAACACTAACCCTTCTTGTTATGAACACTAATGTTAAAGACCCACATAGTATACTGACCTTGTTACCCTTCTTGTTATAAACACTAATGTTAAAGACCCACATAGTATAGGCTACACACCTTGTTACCCTTCTTGTTATGACCAGTAATGTTAAAAAACCTGCATACTATACACACGTTTCTCACTACTACATACACCACAGCTGAATCAGAAGTATGTGAACAAGGTCAAAGTGTGGAATTAAATTGCAGATATGAATATATCAAAATTCGGAACCAGTTTTGATATGTCACCATACCCTTCTTGTTACGACCAGCAAAGTTAAAGACCTGCATAGTTTGCCCACCTTGTTTCCTACTACTACATACGCCACAGCTGAATCGGACCTGTGACTGAAGTATGTAAACAAAATCAAAATGCGGAATTGAAGTGCAGATACCTATATCGAAATTCGGAACCAGTTTTGATATGTGACCATACAACTGATGATATGATATTTAAATATTATCACAACATTTGACCCACAGTACAGAATTATTGCTTAGATTTGTGGGTAGCACACTTTATGAAGCATTTATTATGCCTTTGTTAACTCTTAGTAAACACTTTGTTGTTGATCCTTTGTTAACCAATATTCTTACATTACTTTTCATCCTCTGCCTGCTTTAACATATGTAGATATGTTTATAAATGAATCACATTTGTGCGTGTCTGATAGAAAGAGAAGGAGACTGTGTATGTATTTGTGTGACCCTAAATGATGTCCTCTCCTCTGCCCTGTGATTGGCTGAGCAGGTGATCATGTGACCCATCTGGAGCACGTGTCAGAGGAGGAAGTGAACAGGCTGCTGGGCATTGCTCTGGATGTGGAGTACCTCTACAACTGTGTGCACAAGGAGGAAGACCCCGACACCAAGCAGGTCTACTTCTCCCTATTCAAGGTCAGTCACTTTTTGCTCTTCAAGGTCAGTCACTTCTCCCTATTCAAGGTCAGTGACCTCTTGCTCTTCGAGGTTCGGAAACAGTTTTGATATGTCACCATACCCCTCTTGTTATGACCCCGAGTGTTAAAGACCTGTATAGTTTGGCCACCTTGTTTTTCATTACTATATACACCACAGCTGAATAAGAAAGGTGACTGAAGTATGTGAACACATTCTTCGAGGTCAGTCACAGCTCAACATGCTCATCGTGATTAGTCAGTCACAGCTTCCTCAACATGACTAGTCAGTCACAGCCAAATCAACATGGTCAGCAAGTTAGCCAGTTAGTCAGTCACATCTCAACATGGTCAGTCAGTCACAACCTCCTCAACATGACTAGTTAGTTATCCAGTTAGCCACAGTTTCAGTCACAGCTCAACGTGGTTAGCCAGTTAGCCAATCACAGCTCAACATGGTTAGCCAGTTAGCGAGTCACAGCTCAACATGGCTACTCTGCCTGCCACTGTGGGCACTGTTTCTTCAGGGTCATTCTGTGTGCTGCTGTGAGCTTCTGTGTGTTACTTTCTAATTGCTCCTGTGTGTATGTGTCTCTCTCTCTGTCTCTCTCTCTTTCTCACACACTCTCTGTCTCTGTCTCTGTCTCTCTCTCTCTCTCTGTCTCTCTCTCCCTCTCTCTCTCTCTGTCTCTCTCTCTCTCTGTTTGTGTTGCAGCTCCTGAAGAAGTCTATTCTCCAGATGGGCATGCCAACCATAGAAGCACTAGAGAGCCCCCCATTTGAGAAGCCCAGCATTGAACAGGTTCGCATAGACAAGGACACAGACACACACAGACACACAGACACACACACACACACACACACACACACACACACACACATACGCACACACACACACACACACACACACACACACACACACACACACACACACACACACATACGCACACACACACACACATACGCACACACACATATACACACATTGAAGCACTCACTTACACAGACTTGCGCAAGCACACACACACACAAATGCACTCATGGCTGCACTCATTATTGTTTAAATTGTAATAGAGTGTGCAGGCTTGTTGGAGGGCTATGTATATGTACCTAACAAATACAATAGTTAATGTTATAGGCCTGCTTGTAATGTTGGCATGATCTCCATTATCAAATACACGCTGCTTGTTGTGGTGTGTTATTGTTTTTGTTTACCTATCCAGCTTGACAGGAAGGGGGTGCTGTTGTAGCAGATAAGAAAATAATCCAAACAGTTCAGCATTTAGTACTGATAGTACACAGCATGTTTTTTTTTATTTAGATTCATAGTCAGGTGTGAATTATGATCACTGTGAACAATAATAATGTAATGAATGTATCATGCTGCCCTACAAAGCCAAAAGGCAGTACATTTTGTCAAAACTGAGTTTAGACTGGAAATAGACTTTATAACCTCTTTTGTCTTGTGACTAAAACTCTTGCTTCTTTCTATTGAGAAATTAAATAAAAGCAACATACGTTTTATACCAACAACATGTTTGACTGGGCATTATGACAACTTTAAAGGCATTTTTTTCACTTTCTCAGTACTCCACCTCAGTTTTAATGCACTTTGCCTTGGTAGGGCAGTGTAATAAACAGCTCCTCCCACTGTGTTACCACCAGCGTAATCAACACTAGAGGTGTTATAGTGTAATAGCGTAATAAACACTAGAGGTGTAATAACTAACAGTGTGATAGCGTAATAAACACTAGAGGTGTAATAACTAATAGTGTGATAGCGTAATAAACACTAGAGGTGTAATAGTGTGATAGCGTAATAAACACTAGAGGTGTAATAACTAATAGTGTGATAGCGTAATAAACACTAGAGGTGTAATAACTAATAGTGTGATAGCGTAATAACCACTAGAGGTGTAATAACT
>CM059283.1:3303734-3318734 GCA_030347295.1 Setipinna tenuifilis | reverse complement strand
CTTCTACACCAAGATGGAAGAGGTGGGGCTTATTGACAAGTAGGGGGAGGGGCTTATGTGGCTGGGGGAGTGGCCTATGCGAGTACAACCCCCCCGAGAGTGAGTACTACCGCTGTACCAGCCTGTTTGAGAAGTTCTTCTAAACCAAGATCAAGGAGGCGGGGCTTATTGACAAATAGGGGGAGGGGCTTATGCGACTGGGGAGGGGCCTATGTGACTGAGGGAGGGGCCTATGCGAGTATAACCCTCCCCCCGAGAGCGAGGACTACCGCTGTACCAGCCTGCTTGAGAAGTTCTTCTACACCAAGATCGAAGAGGTTGGACTTATTGACAAGTAGGGGCGTGGCTTATTGACAAGTAGGAGGAGGGGCTTCTGTGGTGGGGGGAGGGGCTTATGCAAGTACAACCCCCCTCTGACAGCAAGTACTACAGCTGCACCAGCCTGTTCGGGAAGTTCTTCTACACCAGGATCGAGGAGGCGGGACTTATCGACATGTAGGGGGAGGGGCTTATGGAAACGCCCCCACCCCCCACACAGCCTCATCCCCTTTGTGACGTCACACAGAGAGACTTTTATCTTGTGTCAGGACTGTTTATTTGTTTTTGTTTTTGCTTTTGTTTGTTTGTGTGTGTGTGTGTGTGTGTGTGTTTATGTTTTGTACCTCTCCGCCAGCACTTGTGTGCAGTCTGCCACACCTGAGAAAGGTAGATCTGGTTTCCACCACCCCAGTGCCAGTGTTGGTGCCCAGTCTGGAACTGGTTCTGCTTGTTTGGACTGAACAGAGACAGGTGCTGCTGGTGCCAAGAGGCTGGCACTGGCACTGGCACGCATGGCTCTCTGAAGTTGCTGGTCCCAAAGTCAGAACCGCAGTATCACAGTGCTCTGTTCTGAGGCTTGTTGAGCTAGTTCTGGTCAAGCACTGGCACCGGTACCAGAAGGGTTCTGGTGGAAGAGAGGTAGGCTACAGGCAGCAGTGCATTCTGGACCGGGCCTGTTCTGTTCTGCCGTGTCGTGATTGGATGAGGGCCGGATGAGGGCCGCATGTGATGTGGGAGAGTTCTGGCCCAGTTCTGGGTTGGTTCTGCCTGTAGGGTCTGTGGCTGTGTGGTGGGCTGATTGGCCTAAAGCCAAATTTGCACTGCAACCAAGACATAACCATAGAGACCAACCATAAACACTTTAATCAGGTGACATAACGAAGGATTGGACACCTTTTTTCTCACTTTGTGTTTGTTTTTCTCTGAAGGCCAAAAGGAACAGAACTGAAGCCTGAAGTGTAAAAATGAAGGCTCGTTATGCTTATAGTGAAAATATCTCCATTGCAATGGGGTTCATTATGACAGCAGTGTTATACGGCTGTCTCATAGGTGTTTAAAAAACGCCTCATGAACAGTTGCGGTGTAAATTGGCTTTCAGCCAATAGGGAGGCTGCTGGAGGATGAGTCATCTGTTTCTAGGCGGCTTAGGCCTGAGAGTGAGGATAAGCCCACAGAGTCTTAGGCGGATCAGTGCTCTGCAGAGCTGCTTTCAAACTCAGCCTGCACTCCTCAATTGCTAACACTTTCTATGAAGCGTGTATTCATAAGACTATAACACATTCATAAAGGCTTATAGTGCATTCCTAATTTATAGCTAAATAAATAACTACTATTTATAACTAATTATACATACTCATGACTGTACTCCTAAGGCATTATAATGCTATGTCATAAGCCCTATTCCAACTTCAAGTAACACAGCACATTCTAGGTTATAAAGCTTCACCTGCCTTATGAGTGCAGTCATAAGTATGTATAAATAGTTATAAATACTAATTCCAACCAATTTTAACCCTACTGAAGAATTTATAAGCCTTTGTAAATGTGTTTATAGAGTCTTTATACCAGCTTCATAGAAATGTGTTACCCCTGAATTTGTTTATTTCTTTTATTTTATATCTTCTATTTGTATGTCTTCTATTCTTTAACGGACTCTCTTTGTAAAGTTGTGAATGGTAAACTTTCACAAAAGCCCCGATATGACTTTTACATTTTTTTTAGTATGAAGCAAACTTCAGGGTCCCTGCTCCAACATGGAGGCCCATCCCTGTTTCTGGTCCTTTGCACTCAACACTCAACTGCGCTCTTGTGGCTTTATTGGGTCATTTTGCCCAAAAATGTCACAAAAATGGCAAATTGACACTCACAAGGGAGGTTGGGTGGTCAAGCCTAAAGTCCCTTCTTCCATGGTGACTCCCTCCTATTGAGAGCTTTTTATGTCTTCAATTAGTGGACTGTCCTTGTAAAGTTGTGAATGGTAAACTTTCACAAACCCAGATTATTACTTTTAATTTTTTTTTCCTCACTGCAAGTCTGAAAGTGTCTCTGGAGCTGTGACAGCAGTAGTCCCTCTGCCTCCCTCCTTCCAGCACCAACCCATAGGGGGCGCTCTACCCTCCTTCCAGCACCAACCCATAGGGGGCGCTCTACCCTCCTTCCAGCATCCACCCATAGGGGGCGCTCTATCCTCCTTCCAGCACCAACCCATAGGGGGCGCTCTACCCTGCAGACTGCTACTGGCTGCAGCACACCAGCACTTAGCCCAGCGAGTGTGTGTGAGTGTACATGTGTGTGTGTGTGTGTGTGTGTGTGTGTGTGTGTGTGCACTAGTGATTGAGTGTACATGTATGTCTGCATTATGTGAGCTTGTGCATATGTTTGTGTGTGTGTGCGCATGAGTAATTGAGTGTACATGTATGTCTGCATTATGTGACTTTGTGCATAAGTGTGTGCGTGTGTGTGTGTGTGTGTGTCTTTGTCTTTCCCAGATGTTTATAAGATTTGCTTGGTTTTATTTCAGACAGAGTTGCTCATTCAGCCAAACTACCAGTAATAACAACTAAAGATGGTCACTTTCTTGGCCATATTCACATACACACCTGTGTGTGTGTGTGCGTGTGTGTCTGTGTGTGTGTGTGTGTGTGAATGGCAGCTTTGCTCCAGAATTTTCAGAATTATCTGCAGAAGAATTTGTCCCCAATTCTTTTCCTCCTGCTCTCCCTATGTTTACCTTGTCACTGAGAAAAGTCTTAATCTACCCCACTCCCCATCCCAAGGGTAAACCTCCCCTTCCCAAGAGTAACTCTACCCCCCCACCCAAAGGGTAAACCCCCCATCCCAAGGATAACTACCCCCCCAAAAGATAACTCCACCCCCCACCCCAAGGGTAAGCCGCCCTCACAAGGGTAACTACCCCCTCCCCACCCAAAGGGTAACCTCCCCTTCCAAGGATAACTACCCCTCCCAAGGGTAACTACCCCTCCCAAGGGTAACTACGGCCACACCCAAAGGGTAACCCCCCCTCCCAAGGATAACTACCCCTCCCAAGGCTAACTACCCCCCACCCAAGGGTAACACCATTCCCCCACCCAAAGGGTAACCCCCCCCTCCTAAAAGGGTAACTACCCTCCCACCCTAAGGGTAACTCCCCTTTCCCAAGGGTAACTACCCCCTCTAAAGGGTAACTCCACCCCCCCCTCCCAAGGGTAACTACCCCTCCCAACTAACTGCCCCCACCCAAGGGTAACTGACCGCCCCAGGGGTAACTACCCCCTCCCAAGGATAACCCCCCCCCCCCCCCCCGTTCCAAGGGTAACTCTACCCCCCCACCCAAAGGGTAACTACTTCCGACCCAAGCATAACCCCCCCCCCCCCAAGGGTAACTACCGCGCCAAGGGTAACTCCACTCCCACCCACCCCCAAGGATAACTACCCCCCCATCCAAGGGTAACCCCCCCCCTCGAAGGGTAACTACCCCCCCCAAGGGTAACTACCCCTCCCAAGGATAACTACCCCCCCCCCCATCCAAGGGTAACTACCTTCCTAAGGGTAACCACCCCCCTTTCCAAGGATAACTACCCCCCACCCAAGTGTAACCCCCCCCCCCCCCCCCCCCCCCCCCCCCCCTCGAAGGGTAACTACCCCCACCCCCGCCCGCGTGAGACGCCCTGCCGTGGATAACTACCCCTCCCAACTAACCCCTGCCCCCCCAAGGGTATCTCTACCCCCCCCCCCACCCAAAGGCTAACCCCCCCTCCCAAGGGTAACTACCCACTCACCTACCCCGCAGCCAAGGGTAACTACCCCCCCAAGGTTAACTCTACCCCGCCCCCCTCCAAGGGTAACCCCCCCGCGTGAGACGCCCTGCGGTGGCTGTGGAAGGCAGATGTGCAATAAGAGCGTGTAGTTTCTGTTGTTTTGTAAAAATGTAAAATGTTTGTACTTTTAAACCTTTAGGAAACACATGGGGCTTTGTGACCGACCGGGAGCATATTTAATGGCATTTGTACTTTTGCGTTTAAAACAAACAAAAAAAAACAAAAGATAGAGGATATTTTATAGAGCGATTAAAATCGACATTTTGACCAACCCACTCTTGTCGGCTCTCTCGTTATTTGTGCATGTACCTGTCTGAAGAACACACAAATGCATTGTTCCCGTCTGAAGAACGCACAAGTGCATTGTTCCTCCCGTGTGGACTACATCACCTAAAGTTAACATAAAACACACTCTGTGTCATTGCCTATTGTACTGAATGGGCTACTGTGCTAGTGCCAGACAAGTTACCTACATCTGGTGTGTGCAAGATCTCGTGACAAACCTCTAAAATCTGGCGCGGGCCATGTGGATGGGCATCATTTTGACGTCACAGTGTGGCATGACATGACAGGTAAGGCTAGTATCAGAGGTGCCAGTCCCAGGTTCAGAAAGTAAAAACCCTGCCACATTTTCCTTCTAACACAGGTGACTTCACTGAATCGCTGATCTACCGGTCTTGAGTGCTCATTATAGTCAGCTGATTCAGAGCTGGTTGGATCAAATCTGTGGCAGGGCCTGAACCTGGGATTGACGCCTCTGGTCTAGTATAAACCAAACTTCAGGGTCCCTGCTCCAACATGGAGGCCCATGCCTGTTTCTGTTCCTGCACTCAACACTGCCCTCTTGTGGCGTCATTCGTTCATTTTGCCCAAAATCTCAAAAATGAATCCCAAAATGACACTCACAAAAGAGAGGTTGGGTGGTCAAGGCTTAAGTCCCTTGGTTCCTGGTGAGTCCCTCCTATTGAGAGTTTAGTGACATTGCTGTCATATGTCATTGTGTGTCCTATGGTACCTTGGTGGTGTGCAGTGACACTGAATAACACTAATCATAATACAGTACTACCAGTGTGTGCCTAAGATGGTGCGTGTGTGTGTCACAGGAAGTTATATTTTGTCATTTCCTGTTGGCCTTCCTGTATGCTAAGTGTAGACTACTTCACTTATTAATGGAATCAACACAAACACCAAAATGAGTTTGTCTCTACTTCTGTTTTTATTCAGTCTTTGCATTGACAGCATTGTGCGTTTTTTTTTATTCATTATGTTCTTTTGTGTGTTTTTTTCTACAAAAGAGACATTTGTATACACCACAACATCAGTCAGTCAGCAGTGCAAAGGACCTGTCCAAACACACACATACACACATGGACGTACACACACACACACACACACACACACACACACACACACACACACACACACACAACCTGCGTGAAATCGGTTCAATAGAGTGCTAGGTATAGAGGTTCTGAATGAGGGTCAGATCACCCTGCAAGTGTGGAGAGTTGCGACCGAGCCTGGCATGGCATGGTGAATGAGGGCAAGATGTCAGCAAAGGACCCCACCCCCACTACAACTTCAATCAAGTCACTGAACTAGACAATGCAGCTGAGCAACATCCAGCCATAATAGTCAGTCTGACGCTCACCTGTCTGAAGCTCACCTGTCTGAGGGTCGTCTGTCTGAGGCTCACCTGTCTGTCTGACGCTCACCTGTCTGTCTGAGAGTCACCTGTCTGAGGGTCGCCTGTCTGTCTGAGGGTCGCCTGTCTGACGCTCACCTGTCTGTCTGACGCTCACCTGTCTGTCTGAGGGTCGCCTGTCTGAGGGTCACCTGTCTGAGGGTCACCTGTCTGTCTGACGCTCACCTGTCTGTCTGAGGGCTCACCTGTCCGAGGGTCACCTGTCTGTCTGACGCTCACCTGTCTGTCTGAGGGTCACCTGTCTGTCTGAGGGTCACCTGTCTGCCAACGGGCAGTTATGACGCTGTGTGAGTGACACGCTGATCTCAGACCTGCCATGTAGTCCAGCGGCGGTTCAGGTTACACCTGCAAAAGCACCTGCTCATGTTCCGGAACCCAGCCCGGCCCAGTTGCTAAGCAACAGCAGCAGCAGCAGCAGTAGCACTGGGCCGACCCGTCTGCAAACGCCCATCAACAGACCTCCACCCCTAATGTCCCACAATGCACTGTCCGTGACCCAGTAGTCTCTGTACTGACAGTAGGCCAGCGGTGGGATTACAGATCTGGTGGCAGTCACTGCACCTGGCTCTGAGGGAGGGTAGCCATGGCAACACAGGTGCGCTTACAGCACAGCCGCACCTGGAAGGGTATTTCAAGAACATGAGATGGCAACACACCTGCCTGAACGAACTCAGAGTTAGGTGGTAAATCATCTAATAGCAGGGCTCCGAGGTGGTGTTCTTGATGTGAATCTGAGCCAAAGAGCTATCTTATTAGAAGGTTTACCACTTGGCCAGGCTTGATACCATGTTCATAAAATACCCTCCTGGGGTAGATATCTCTGAACCTGGAGCAAGATGCTTTTACTGGGGTGTGTATAGGGCAGTGGAAACACACACACACACACACACACACACACACACTCACAGACACACACACACCTAAAACAGTCAGAGTAATTCGATATTCGCCAAGCAGACATAAACAGTCAGACGAATAAACAAAAATATAAAAACATACTTCATTTAGACAGGCCCCAAATAAAACGAAAAATAAACCGATCAGAAACGGAAAAGTAATACGTGATCAATAAATGAACACATCTGTCAGTCTCGACTGGGACACTGATGAGTGGTGCGGGGGGTGGGTTGGGGGTGGGGGGGCAGTTGAGGGCCAGGGCAAGCCCAGGGGTGTGGTGTGTTAGTGTTAATAGTCCAAGTTCTGGACCTGCAAGACCGGGGGGGTGTGGGGGGTTAGCTGGGGGGGGGGGGGGAGTACATGGTTTAGTGAGGAACCCAAGTATGTTAACTCAGAACAGGTAGTAAACCTCGTAACAGCAGAGCTCAGGGTCTTTGTTCTCCTGACAAAACAAAGATATAGCACTCTTCTATTAGATGATTTACAGTTGATTTACCACTTTTGAGTCAACATACCCAACATTTGTCACTTGACCATGTAACTGCAGTTAGGGTCTCTAAACAGAGTCAAAGCCAGAACAAGGTGTCTGGGATCAGATTGGGGGGGGCAACAGTCCGAGAAGAAATGACCTGTCAAGGATGAGGTGACAACACAAGGACTGGAACCTTGTCACTTCTGAGAAGGGGGACCTTGTGGTGTCCAAACAGGAGGAGGTCAGTGGGTGTCAGGGCAGGGCAGGGCAGGGGTATTGCAGTGTACAAATTTAAGGTGCTGGGGTGCAGTGGCTTGTGGGTAATGTAGTCTCGACACAGAGGCCCCCGGAGGTACGAGTTTAAGTTTAGTGTTTATGTGTGTGTGCGTACTATGACAAGTTAGTGTTCAGGTTTACGAACGGGGTTTGGCCCATCTCCTGTGCAGTGTAGGGTGGGGTTTATAAAGGTCTCCTCTGCAACGTGTGTGAGGTCAGGTCAGGCCAGGGCACGAGGCTGTGTGCGATTATGCATCCTAGGTCAAAGGTTAAAGTTCAAGGTTAAAGGTCAAGGTCACCGTCTGTGACGGGAGGAGGGCATTCTGGGGGTAACATTTGACAGGCGCCATTCGATGGGAGAAGGGGATTCTGGGTAAGGTGAGGGTGTGTGTGGGCACGTCCTGTGCTGACCTGTGCTGCTGTTGGACGGTGTGTGTGTGTGTGTGTGTGTGTGTGTGTGTGTGTGTGTGTGTATGTTCTGTATCAAAGGGGCCTATAGGGCTGCTGTTGATTGAGTCATGTAAGGCAAGGGTGGAAAGAGTGTGTATTGCTGTGTTGGGCTGGAGTGTGTATAAATGCTACTGGATAGTATGTGTGTGTGTGTGTGTGTGTGTGTGAGAGAGAGTCTTAAGAGCAGCTAATTAGCAAGTTCATAAAGCCAATTAATGCTACTCTTGACCAGTCTATGGTGTGTGTGTGTGTGTGTGTGTGTGTGTGTGTGTGTGTGTGTGGGTCTGAAAGGGTGTTGGCTATTTGTAGTGTGTGTATAGTGAGGTAGGGGGTCGAATTAGTAGTGAGGAGCATTAGGATCACACTCAGGGCATTAGGATCAGACTAGACCCCACTACAGGCTGTGTGGAGAAGGCCTGGATCAGGGTGCGATTGATCTGGTCTAAGGTGGGGCTCACAGAGAGTAGCCATGTGAAGAGATTGTGGATCAGGCTGGGATTGATCTGGTCTAGGCTGGGGCTGTGTGGACGGTGCCTGGATTAGGGTGCGATTGATCTGGTCTAAGATGGGGCTGTGTGAAGACAGCGTGGATCAGGCAGCGATTGATCTGGACTGGGGGGGGGGGTGTCACTGAGAGAGTAGCTATTTGGAGCGTGTGGATCAGGCTGCGATTGATCTGGTCTGGCTGGAGAGGGGGAGGGGGGGTGGTGGTGGGAGTGGGGTCTCACGGGGGGAGCGGTGCGGGGGGAGAGATGGGTAGGCAAGGGGGGGTGCGAGGGGGGGGGGCAGGGGGGGCGTGGAGGAGAGTCCTGAGTTGAGCTGGTTGCCGTGGCGAGCTTTGCGGGGGTGAGGGGGAGGGGGAGGGGTGTGGGTGGGGGCTGAGGGGTCCTTGGGGAGAGTTCCAGGCTGCCCATGGAGATGCCCGAGTCGGTGCTCTGGCTGCGGCCGTTGCCTTCACACACACCCCCCTCTTCCTCTTCCTCCTCTTCTTCCTCCTCCTCCTCTTCCTCTTCCTGCAGCGCCATTAACTCCGCCTCCAGCAGCGGGAACGTCCGGCGTTCCCATGGCAACGTCACCTGTCAATCATTGGAACAGATGCACAACAATGATGAATGTAGAATCACTTTAGCATACACGCATAAGTACAAATGCACATCCATTAACACACACACACACATAGAGACAAAGACAAATGCACATACATATACACAAACACACATTCACAGAAACACTGACTCTACACCCCCCCCACCATTCACACACACACACACACACACACGGTATTTCTCTTCTGGTTGGACATAAGCACAAATGCACATCCATTAACACAAACACACACACACACACACACACACACACACACCCACCCACCCACAACCACACACACACCTGGTATTCCTCTTCTGGCTGGAAAAGGCTGGCATCGTCTGGGTCTGTGGAGGTGAGGGGGCTGGCGGGAGCGCTCTCCCCCTCTAAGGTGTGCCCCTGCCTGGGGTCAGGAGACGCCGGAGACCCCTCCAGCAGCCTGGAGCCCCACCTGCCCTCACCATGGAACGAGGAGGACCTGAGAGAGAGCAGGGACCAACTGGATCAGCCACTAGGACGACAGTAATTTGTGTGTGTGTATGTACATCTATCTTATCTATGAGTGTATGTTGTATTTGTGTATGTGTACATCTGTGTGTAAATGTATATGTATTGTGTGTGTGTGTGTGTGTGTGTGTGTGTCTGTGTGTGTGTGTGTCCTGCCCTGGCGGCATCTGTGTGTGTGTGTGTGTGTGTGTGTATGTGCGTGACCTGCCCTGGCGGCATCTGTGTGTGTGTGTGTGTGTGTGTGTGTGTGTGTGTGTGTGTGTGTGTGTGTGTCGTACCTGCCCCGGCGGCGTCTGTGTGCCCAGCTGCGCCAGCGTCCACGTTCTTTGCCCTCGTAGGCGGCGTGACGACTGAGGAACGCACCATCAGACATGTCCTCCACCTGCCACACACACACACACACACACACACACACACACACACACACACACACACACACACAATACATATACATTTACACACAAATGTACTCATACACAAATATAATATATATACACATTTACACACAGGCATGTGCATACACACACACACACAATACATACACAAATATAATACACATACACACACACACACACACACACACACAGTATGTACACAGACAGTATGTGCCAATATAACAAAGAGTAAATGAATCAAATAAAACTTAAATAGAACACTACAAACACACACACAAAGGCACAAACACACACTCACACACAAAGGCACACATGCACACACACACACCTCGTCTGGTTCTGGTTCTTCCTGAAGTTCTTCCTGATGCGTGTGTGTATGCATGTGAGAGTGTGTGTGTGAGTGTGTGTGAGAGTGTGTGTGAGAGTGTGTGGAGTTCGGCGAGGCAGTCTGTGGTGCTTCACACTCATCCCCCACTTCCCTCCAGCTGCAGAGAGAGAGAGAGAGAGAGAGAGAGAGAGAGAGAGATAGAGAAAGGGAGAGATTATACCTTGGGAAAGATCATTCTGCACACATCATGATGCACATTATAATGCACATTATATGAACTGAACATGAGAGAGAGAGAGAGAGAGATAGAGACATACAGAGAGAGAGAGAGAGAGAGAGAGACATACAGAGAGAGACAGAGAGAGAGAGCGGAAGAGAGTGTGTGAGAGAGGTTACACCTTGGGAAAGATCATTCTGCACACGTCATGATGCACATTATATGAATTGAACACATATAATAGCAACCATCACTTTAGTTATTTATGGCAATAAAACATGACTGTGGGATTAAAATAAACTATATTTCAGTTGAACAAGAAAGGAGGGAAAGTGAGAAAGGAGAGAAAGAAGTGAGAGGATGCAGAGACAGGGTCAGGGAAAGGAAAAGATGGAGAGCAAGAGACAGAGAGAAAGAGAGAGAGAGAAAGAAAAGAAAGTGTGAGGGTGAGAGAGAAAGATGGAGGGGGAACTGAAGGACAGAGATAGTATCAGAAATGCAGAGGGGGAGGGAAAAGAGAGAGGAGAGGAGGAGAAAAGGAGAGAGAGAGAGAGACAGAAAGAGAGAGATAGAGAGAGAAAGATGGACGGGAGGAAGGGAAGAACTGAAGGACAGAGATAGTAGAAGAGATACGGAGGGGGAAGGGAAAAGAGGGAGGAGAGGAGGAGAAAGGGAGGAGGGGGAGGGAGAGGAAGATCATGCAGGATACTAAAGGGGGGAAGGGAGAGAGGAAAAAGGGGGAGGAAGAGTGAAATGGACAGAGGGAGGGGTAGAAAGAGAGTGAGGGGGAGGGGAGAGAGAGGGAGAGAGTATAAAAGAGAGAAGAAAGACAATGGAAGAAAGGAAAAATAAGCAGACAGTGGGAGAGAAAAGAAAGGGGTAAGGGAAAAAGACAAAGAAAAAAAAGAGAGAGAGATTAAGAGAAAAGAAAGGTGTAAGGGACAAAGGAAAAGTGAGTGGGAAAAAGAGAGACAGAAAGAGACAGTAAGGGTAGGAGGGAGGGAGAGAGATAGTAAAAAAAGAGAGGAAGAGAGATTGGAGGGAGGGAGAGAGAGAGTAAAAAAGAGGGATGGAGAGAGAGAGAGAGAGACAGTAAAAAAAGAGAGGAAGAGAGAGATAAAACAGGAAGCTGGAGACAAAGAGTCAGAGAGGTAAACAGGAAGTGACCATCCCATAAAACAGGAAGGAGGAAATGCTTTGGTCCAGAAAGCTCTGATCTGATTGGACCAGCTGGGGTGGGGATCCGTATCAACAGGGTGTGTCTGTGTTAGTGTGTGTGTATTCATGTGTGTGTGTGTTTGTGTGTGTATACGTTTTTGTATGTATACGTGCGTGTATACATGTTTGAATATGTGCACGTGTGTGTGTGTGTGTGTGTGTGTGTGGGTGTGTGTGTGTGTATAGACCTGGGAGTGATAATCTCCTTGTACTGGATCTTCTGGACATGTGTGTATGTATGTGTGTGTGTTTGTGTGTGTGTGTGTGTGTGTGTGTGTGTGTAAAGACCTGGGAGTGATAATCTCCTTGTACTGGATCTTCTGCACGTGTGTGTGTGCGTGCGTGTGTGTGTGTGTGTGTGGGAGTGTCTGTGTGTGTGTGTGTGTGTGTGTGTGTGTGTGTAAAGACCTGGGAGTGATAATCTCCTTGTACTGGATCTTCTGCACGTGTGTGTATGCGTGTGTGTGTGTGTGTGTGTGTGTGTGTGTGTGTGTGTGTGTGTGTGTGTGTAAAGACCTGGGAGTGATGATCTCCTTGTACTGGATCTTCTGGACGCGTGCTCCTAGTCCAGCCAGCCCCATGGGCATCACCAGGTTATCGATGTCGAACGAGCTCTCCCCTCGACGCCTGCGCAGGGGCTGCCATCACACACACACACACACACACACACACACACACACACACACACACACACACACACACACAGACACACACACACGTATATTAATGCCTACCTGTTCATACTGGCCCCAATGTATTTCTTACTCCGCATATATTAATGTGTAACGACAATACAGTTGAATCTAATCCATGTATATATGTAATATACATATAGAATTCCAGGTGTTATGACTAGGGCTCAGATTTTTGAAAAATTCCAAATAAATAAAGTTCAGAAGAAAGTTTTGCTGGAACTTTCCTTTGACATGGCAACTGGATCAAGGGCCAGGTCTGAACACAGCTTCAGAGCCTGACCAATCACTGTAGTTATTGCAGAATCTTGCTCTGTCCCTCCATCGGAATCGTCTTACCTGATTGGTTGAACCTGGAGCTGGGGGCGTGCTGGACAGGGGAGGGAGATCTGTGATTCGCTGAGACAGCAGTCCGGGACTGATGATGCATCTGTGGTTCCTACCGCTTGTTGCTCCTGCAAAGCAATGTGTGTGTAAATATATATGTAATATAATACATATATATATATATATATAAAATAAAATAGATATAAAGAAAAAGGCAAACAACACTATCCCCCTATTGTTAAGGGAAATTTCATGTGTGTTAGTGTGTGCGTATGTGTGTAGGTGTGTATACACACACCTGTACCGTGCTTCAGTGGGGAAAGCGTGTGTGTGTGTGTGTGTGTGTGTGCGTGTGCGTGTGCGTGTACTATGCTGTAGTAGGGGTAGCTTGTGTGTGCGTGTGGGTGTGTTCATCTGTACGGTACTGCATGGGGGTAGTGTGTGTGTGTGTGTGTGTGTGTGTTCACCTGTACTGTGCTGCATGGGTGTGTGTGTGTGTGTTCACCTGTACTGTGCTGCATGGGTGTGTGTGTGTGTGTGTTCACCTGTACTGTGCTGCATGGGGGGTAGCGTGTGTGTGTGTGTTCACCTGTACTGTGCTGCATGGGGGGTAGCGTGTGTGTGCGTGTGTGTGTGTGTGTGTGTGTGTGTTTACCTGTATTGTGCGGCATGGGGGGTAGCGTGGGTGGGGGGCGTGGACACACGAGTCTCCTCCTCACTCTGCCCGCCCTCTGGCCTCCTTGGCCCCGCCTACCCAGAGCAGGGGGCGTGGCCGACACACCCGCCCGGCGCAATGCATTCTGGGAACCGCCGGCCAGCGGAGAGGTCCTGCACTGAACCGCTAAAGGAATGTCTGCAACACACACACACACACACACAATAAATATACGACACAATAATGTCTCATTTATTGACACAATTGAAAGACTTTTTAATTCATACTACGTAAAAAGTAATGCATGTTTCTTTTAGAAATCATATTTTTCTTTGGTCAACCTTGACGGTTGAAATCTGTTCATAACATTTGTTATTTAAGCTACACAACATAAGCTTAAAATATGCTATCAATCAGTTCTATGTTTGTGTGTGTGTGTGCTTACTTGGATATGTGTGTGCGTGTGTGTATGCTTAGCGGGATATTTGTGTGTGTGTGTGTGTGCTTACTGGGATGTATGTGTGTGTGTGTGTGTGTGTGTCTCCTCACCTGAAGGGAGAGTAAGAACAGGATGCACACACAGGGATGTATGTATGTGTGTGTGTGTGTGTGTGTGTGTGTGTGTCTCCTCACCTGAAGGGAGAGTAAGAACAGGATGCACACACAGGTCCAGCCGTGATGGTGGCTGCTCCACACACTCGCGTTGGGACGGTGGGGGCCGCGGCGGTGCCCCCGCACACAACACACACACCACGGAAGGCTCGCACGCACACACACACGGCAGCGACACCACCTGGGGGGGAGAGAGACAAGACATTACTAAACACCCCAGAAACATCTCACACTTGACGTGTTGGTATTTGCACTGTGATAAAACAAGGCATTACTAAACACCCCCAGAAACATCTCACACATGATGTGTTGGTATTTGCACTATGATAAAACAAGGCATTACTAAACACCCCCAGAAACATCTCACACATGATGTGTTGGTATTTGCACTATGATAAAACAAGGCATTACTAAACACCCCCAGAAACATCTCACACATGATGTGTTGGTATTTGCACTATGATAAAACAAGGCATTACTAAACACCCCCAGAAACATCTCACACATGATGTGTTGGTATTTGCACTGTGATAAAAAAGGCATCACTAATCAACATGAGAAACATCACCCATATGAATTTTTTTTGTATTTGCACTATGCCAAAAAAGGCATCACTAAACACCGCCAGAAACATCTACCATATGACATATGTTAATAGTACTCTGTGCCAAAGAAGGCATTATTAATCAACACCAGAAACATCTAGAATATATCATTAGATCATATTACACCTTACTAAAGAAAGACGAAGGCAGGGCTAAATAGGGCATCACCATGAGACACCAGAAATATCTATCACATTACATCACATCATACCAAAGAAGGCATCACTAAACAATGCCAGAAATATCTACCACATTACACCATATCAATGAAGGCATCACTAAACAATGCCAGACATATCGATCATATTACATCTGTCTGTACTGCACAGTGCCAAAAAAGGTATCTTAACACAACACCAGTTCACATTACACCATACAAAAAGTAGACATAACTAGGCAACACCAGAAACATCCATACACCA